>CADDXX010000042.1:849496-899402 GCA_902810485.1 Alauda arvensis
GGAAAGGAAAGGAAAGGAAAGGAAAGGAAAGGAAAGGAAAGGAAAGGAAAGGAAAGGAAAGGAAAGGAAAGGAAAGGAAAGGAAAGGAAAGGGTGTTCAGTAATTTCAATCTTCTCTTTTTGTTTTCCAAAACTCAATGAAATAACATAATAATTCTGGATTTTCAATATTTCTGTGAGGTAGTTTCTTTTTAAACATTTAATTTTTCTTTCTATAAATGGACAGATTTTGTTGAAAACTTGTTCTGAAAAGGAATGTACACCCCCCCATCTCTAATCAGGAGCAGTTGTGAGTAAGGCTTACATTTGAAAATCCAATTTAAAGTGCATTCATTGCTAGAGATAGAGGTGGTGATATAGCTTCATGCTTTTTCTTGTAGAAATTCCCTTGGAGGTTAATTGACCTCCCGATAACCTCCCCTGCCCAACAAAGCCATTCCGGACTAGATTTATTATGTAACAATCTATGTCTGACATTTACGCACACAGCTAGTCCTGTGACAATCAGTAGTGCATTGAACTAGTGTGCTTTTGAAATGAAGACAAACTTCTTGGGCATGATTTCTTAAAAAGGCTCTGCTTGCCCCTGAGGATTGTTTTTCCCAGCTTGCTTTGTAGTCTGCATTTTTTTCAACTGATTTTACTTTGTTTGTTTGCTATATAGCAATTTATTTAGAGGGCTGGATCCTCGTCTAATGACATGGTAGGGATTACAATGACTGCAGTGGAACAATATTCATGTACTTTGACAGTGGTTCACCTTTTTCTCCTTTACATCTATAGCCTGATATGCACAGAGATTTAGACAGAGAGGAAACTTGGAATATGGAGAGAGAAAAAAAAAAAGGAAGGAACTCAGAACAAGCAGCGTGCAATATTATTGATGCAAAGTAGGCAACAGAATGTCCCAAAATATTAATTTTGCTCACTGCAGTGAATTTAGTTTCCTCTCCAGATCAGGCTTACAATGACCCAGTCCCAAGTACAGTATAGTAACCTCTGTCCTTTTCCCATTTCTTCTGTCCAAATCCCAGGTGACMGCTCTACCCTGATCCTTCCAGTCCTTCCACCTGGCCACAATAAAATCCTCTCCCTGAATGCATGCAGTGACACACGACAAATTAGATSTAATGTCAACAACTACTCTTTTATTTATACAGAGAAGAAACATCTGCCTTCTTCAGGCCTGACCCCTGACTGTTCTTTCCCCTGGGRCATGTAACCTCTGGGGAAGCCTGAGCCCAGAAATTCTACTTGATGCTGACACAGAGACGACTTGTGCTTAACAGGTTTCCCTTGCAGCACATTCTGTARAAGCAATTCTGGCTGCCAAAGAAATGTAAACAGGAAAGGATAACTGAGTGCAACCAGGCATTCTTSAAACTTCCCTGAAAGAAAATGGTCAGAAAATGGTACCTATATCCTTAGAAACTGGACTTTAGGAAGTTAAGATTATTTCCTTCTCTTAGAAATGTAGTTTTTAGCATAGCTGCTAAAGCAATCTTGAGCCCTGCTTTTTTTTATTTCTATTCAGTATAATGGTTTGTGGGTAGAATTCTGATTCTGTTCTATACTTGATCCGCTTGTGTATTTTATCTATGTTTTTGAAATACAGCCTGCTTTTGTCCTAGAACAGAAATACTTCTGTCAAAAACAACAGATGTATTATTCACTTGCTTGAATTCTTACTATCTGTAATATCTTTTTTTCCCCCCAGTGACCAGGTGTTTGAAATTGGAGTATTAGATATTTTTGGATTTGAAGAATTTCAAAAGAACACTTTTGAACAGGCAAGTGGGGATGCTTTGCTGGATTTACTGTACCTATTGTTATTTCTCTAATTAACCAGTTTTGATCACAATATAAATATACATGAAGGTGAAAATTTTCTCTTAAAATATTTTTTCCCATTATACCTATATGTGTATGAATTATATGCTGGGTTTTGTACAGTTGTTGACAATTTTAAAATAATATAGTAAATGCTATGAATTYGAAAAGGGGGAGTATTAGCACTGGAATCTACGGGAAGCAGTGTTGTCTGTTTTCATAGTTGTGGTATTTATAGTTCAACTAGATCAGTTAGTAAAAGAGCAATATACTGAAATGGAAGAAAAATCAAAAGGTCTTTAGATGCCTTGGAGAAAAAATAAAATGAAAATACTGCATTGTGCTAAGTGCCACTWCTGGCAGATTCACCTCTGTGTGACTTTACAACGTGACTTTTCAAAAAACTGAATTGCATCCATGGAAAATAAATTGAAATTTATGTCACTTAATGCTTTAAAATCCTTTTAAATATCAAACTGCCTTTAAGGATGTTTGCCTGCCTTCAATATTAATCACTGAACACCAGAGCTCTTGTGAGTGATGTATTTCAGAAAACATTAGTGACTCTACACAACGCWCTCAAAGAGGTGTTGAAGTTGTTGTTCAGTTGTTCATTCATTCTGCAATGCAGCAGAAGAAAATCAAAACATAGAACAAAAAATCAAAGCATAGAAAACAATAGAGAAGGCATCAGCATAACAAAGGACTTGTTATTGTTTGAAATTGGGATTTTCCCCAGTCAGTCCATTGTTTTATGGCTCRGCTTCCTCTTGCTAGTGAAGCAGAAGTCACAGAGCCACATCAGTTCAGCTTGTATRACATGTTTACATTGCTACCCAATTTCCAAATGTTTGAAAGCACACAATAGGTTTACCTGTCCCTTCAAAAGAGCATGTAAGAAGGCAATAAAATAAATTCTAGTTTCCCTGTCACAAAAGACTTTTTTTTGCTGTTATAGTTCTACCTTGCTTGAASAGTTGCTGGATTAAGGCCTATTGATGTGCACCAAGTAATTCCTAGTAATTTACTCATTGTGAATCCTACCTTCAGGGGAAAATATAAAGTGAGAAATTAAAAGCATTTTAATAGACTGAGTACAAGAAATAAAAAAAAAAAAATCCATAAGCCTCCTGACTAATAAGTATGAGGTATTCTATGCAATCTAAATGCTTCTCAAAAGAGAGGGGTTCATCTTGTGACTTACTGATTATTTTCCTTTGACCCTCTTCTGCATTTTTTTTYYTTTTTTTTTTGTATGAAACTCATAAAAGATCTGCAATAGACATGCAGATTCATGAAATTYATGAAATAACATGAATTCTATTTTCTGGGGTAAGTAATTTTCTGCTTAATAACTGCAAAGGATACTTGAAGAGAAAATACAAGATCTAAGAAAAATGAGTAAAAAGGAGTTCATTTTATTATTTCTGTGTAACAAACATGATAATTTCAAAGTCATATTTACATTTCTATTTTATTTCTTTCTAAATAAATATATTTCAGGAGACACTTACTRTCCCTCCACCTAGACTGAATGCATTGTTTGAATAATATTAAGTAATAATCTGAGTCATTATCTCAGAAGCTGTTTAACTGCATTCCTGAAAAGACAAATCGGAAGTGAGAGGTTTTTATATAAACTCCATAATATAATTAACATATCTGATTCCTGAAGTGGTAGGTTGTAGTATCAGTGAAGAGAAGCAGTTTGTATCTCCATGTGGTACGTACTAATCATACAAACTTACCCCAAACAGCCTGAGCTTCAATGCTGGAGTCTAGTCTAGTTCAGAGTTCTGCCTGGGCTCATTAACCCTAACAATAAACAGCCTTGTTAGCCCAGATAGGGTCTTCATGAAACATTGCATCATGTCTGCAAACATGCCCAGTGTCAAGGCCTGTGATTGCAGAATGTTAGCATTGAATGTTACAACCAGACAGTAGTGGGGCCATAAAAATTATTTTTAAATCACATTTAGATTAACATATTTTAGAATGTCATCAGAAAAGTAATTTCAGGGGGAATGAACCTTTTTGTTTTTCAAATTAGCGTATGATAAAACATTATTTGTGATATCTCTTTTCCTGCTTTCTTGACAAAAWATTATGACTGTTTTCAATAAAAATTAAAACCCCCTGATTTCCCAAAACTGGGGACTTTCAAAGTAGCTGTGTGAATYTTTCTGGTGCTTTATATCAGGCTAGTAGATAGACAGTTTAATATCATAATTAAGAAAGCAATAAGGTAGTAAATCACATGTCAGTTTTAATAAACTGTGTTTGAAGGTGGTTCAGGCAAACAGAGACAGATAAACTGGATAGAATAACTTGTTTACTCCAGCATATGTTTTGGAATGACAAGGCATTAGAGTATTGAAATATCAAAGTCAAATGAAGAATTGGTCTAGGAGCAAYTCATGAGCAATGCAAAGGAAGACAGCTGTCAAAGGACTAGTAAAGTGAGATGAATCATGCCAACACCAAGAATATGATAAATTCTGCAGGCAAAACGATGTGGCTGACAGCTTGTAGASAGAAAACTTCTGTAGACCATTGTAAACAAGAAGGTATTACGAGTTAAAAAACATTATTAATTAAGTACTTGGTGAGTATTGGTAAGCCTTTGTTGTATAGAACATGTGTGACATAAGAGCAAAAATGGGACATGTAATTCTAAAATAAAAGGACATTAGTATGGAATAAGCAATAGTGAGGGGAGTTTTGATTTTTGGTATGAAATTTAAAAACTGAAAGGCAGGGAACACTGTTTTTAGAAGCTACAGTCTGAAGGAGTCATTTCCCAGTAAAGACAGAAAGCTTCTGAATTACCAGGACTCCTTGAGTTACTGCTTTTACTGCTTGTCAGCTGAGCTATGGTAAATTACTACAGTACACTTAAAACAATTTACAATCACTTCCTAGCAGTGATCATTAGCTTAGGAACAGCATTTTCCTGGAGCAGCTGCATACCTGCTGTGCCAGAAGAGCTTTGTATACAACCACACTGGAACATGGKCAGAAGTGAGCACAATTTCTCTTTCCTATTCTGTGTAGAAATGGCCTTCATTTTGTGGTAATTTCAGGAAATATGAGTGCTTTACCAGAAATATCAATGGCAGTTTCCAGTGTTTCCAGTGTTAATTCAATGTTTCCTCAGGCGTCCCCATTTGAGAGGGACTGTATTTGTTTACAGTTTATTCTGAACCCCTTTAAAACTAGAAGGTGTCTGCTTCTCTTCTAGTAGAATTTAAAACAAGGTTAGATCTTAYTTATGGTTCCTTCACAGCACAACTCCAGATAGTACAGTTCAGGAAYGCTACAAGCTTTGTACTTATCGTTTATTTTTGACCACAAACTCATGACCAATGAATATAACAGACAATAAGCAGGACAGATAGTTGCCTAGACCATTTTCCCCCAGCTGTTYCTACAAAAATTGTGTTATAGCAGAAGAAGCAGACATTAGAAGAGTAAGATTAGCTTTTCTTCCCTCTACAGAAAGTCAGGTCTTYCTACAGAAATGGAAGTATGTAGTTGCAGATTCATGATAAAAACAATAATGCACTAAACGGACAACTCTAGTAATCTTTACTGTCTGATATATACTTCAAATGAGAAACTGAAGAAAGTATTTAGTTCTTACTAAACTATGTGTTTAGCTCTTGCATGGTATTTTACATCTGTAGGCCTCTTAAGTTTTTATTCTTCTTTTTATAGGAAATATAAGCAATTTATCTAAATTAGTACTGCAGGTCACTGGAACAGTCAAGTGTCTCTTCCCATTCAACTCCATACCCAGTAAAGTRCATGCACATGATCTGTGTGATGCAGTACAGCTCTGGTAGAAGCACGGCTTCCATGGCAGCTTCCATGGCAGCTCTGTGCAGCACATCTGCAACAGGAGCCAGCTGGCTCTGAGAGCAGAGATCATTGCCTGCCCCACTCAGGACTCTACTTCAGCCACTATGGTGAAGCAGAAGAGGTCATAGAACCCAGCTGTGTTGGAATTTTCACCTRTGTTTATTATTAGGTGTGGTAGATTATAACTTCTCAGCATGTTTTTTCTATGGTTAACTCTGCTGACACTATATTTTTGTCATATACCATTTCCTAGCCAAAACAACCATAAGAGATTATTTTCCATTAAATTACACTGTCTCGGCCATTAGACTGCTTCTAGCTTTCCAGATGTAAGGTTGTGTTGCCTATTTTGAAGATGGATGGATATGAACAGAAAAAAGTTACATGACATAACTTTTCTACAGTCATTGCAGTCTCAGTGATAGTAGGTGGGAGGTCACACACAGGCTTTTACATGTGGACAATCTGAAAGAGCATTTCAAGATTTTGTTTTACACAGAAGAAATCAACTTTCTATGGTTTTGCCTCTGCAGAGTTTGGATGGAGGGTCCTGTGTTCCTCTGTGGAATAGGCAGCTGCAGGTGCACGCTTAGCTCTGTTACTAAGTAGGGACTTAATGCAGAAGCTTCCACTCCAGTTCCCAGTGCTGCAGTAGTCCTTATTCCCCACAGGATGATGGAAAGTGCTTACCATGTTAATTCAGTCTTTAACAAGGAAATATGACGTGGTATTTTTAAGTCAGAGTTTTGCTAGCCTCCATGCACAGGAAGGTTTTTAACAACCTTGTTGTGGAGCAGCAAGAACCAGCCGATTCTTGGCACCAGGGAGCCAGGCAACAGGAGGACCCAGAGGATGGCCATGCCCTCCCTGATGGGCAGCATCCCTGGAGCATATTGGATATAGCCAGGGCCAGTGACAGTGCCTATCAGGAACCCTGAAATGGCAAGCAGCCAGACAGGGCTGGGACCCTGTCACAAGCACTTGAGAGTTGGAAGCTGGCACTGCCATGGCATCACCTGGGGCTGGGCCCATCAGCAAGGAGTGGGTGTGCTGGAAAAGCTGAGCAGGGCTGTAAAAACCTATTCCTTCCCTCCAGGGCCTGAAGAGCCTGTGTTTTCCTTTCTTCCTCTGTCCAGTTCCTGAGGATCTTACACTCTTTACAGCCTTTGTCAGGATGCACTCCTCCCTCTCCCCTCTTAGTCTCTTTGGTCTTCTTCCCAATGCACACATTTCTTTCCATTTATGCAGGGAAATATTATCTGCCCGGTGTTCCAGTCAGCCACTGGAAAACCAGTGTTTAAAATTTGGCTTATGATGTACCTGACATTAAAATACATTTTTTTTTATTCTTTTATGGTAGACATTTTGTAGCCAAAAATAAAATAATTTATCTCAAATTGAGATTCCCAGCTCAATTCAGTTTGTCATTGATTGGTGAAATACTGCACAACAACATTTAATTGACATCTTACTTTTCCATAGTAGCACCCTTTTTTATCCCATAGTACTTAGTACTATGTACTTTAGTACATACTTAGTACACAGTRCTTTATCCCATAGTTTCTGACCAGCATTATGAGTGAAAAATAATTGAAATCTACTTCGGTTTCAGAGCAATTCCAAACTCTTTCAGGAAAAGATTATTGTTACCATGTATTTTTGTTAGGTTGTTTGTTTAATATTTTCAAATGTACAAAAGTGTTGGGGGACTATTCCATTCTGTATTGAAATTGCCACTTTTTTGAGGGGTGTTTCAGACCCTCCTTGGTGCAAGGTTTCTCAGGTGACAGCTACCTGTAGCAAAGTTTTAATATAGTACCAGGCTCTCCTTTACATTATTTGAGGAACACAGATCAGCAAATGGCAACTGATCCCAGAGATGGCACAGARTCCCATTGAGTTAAAGATCTTCTGACAGAGGTAGAAGGAATTTGTGTTGGAGATGCATGGAGAACARGAAATCTGTTTTAGATCCTATTAGCCCTAAAAGACAAAGGAAGAAATATAATGGTTCTGGTTTTGTTTTCAATTCCTTAGAAATATACTGATGGGTACTCTACATAAAGAAAAGGATGTTGAAATGTTTGGGTAGCAGATACAAAGGGGAACAGTATTCAAGATATTTCTGAAAAATAAGTAAGTCTCAAGCTTAGGTTTAAAAATGTTTTCTGAGTYCAACCTCAGAAAAAAGATGATTCTGTGTTTCATTATCTTAGAAATCACATTTTTGAGAAACGCTAGAGCACTTCCTTGCAGGTTAAATTTGACATTGTAACTTCATCATCTCGACCCTTTAATTARGGCCTGATAGATGTGTTGAAATGACAGCTTTACTCCATGCTCTGAATACACATTCCTTGGGAGAGTTAATCCTTCTGCATGACCAAAGGATGTAAATGAGCTTTCAGAGGRTCTTTGCATCCATCTTTGCCTCACTGATTGACAGTCACCAAATTTGTTTTTTGCTTTKCACAAAATTCCTTCTTCAGTAATACCTTATTAGGATAGGCATAAGAGCCTTAAAATTAATTAGAGTGAAGAGCAGGAAAATTTTGTACATCATGGGTGCTTTTCTGTCTTCAGATCACAGTACAATTTTGGTATTCTAYCTAAATTTTAATTTGAAGTGTACCTAATGTTACTAACTGGTCAAATGTGGTAAAAGAAGAGACATCAAGCTAATGCTGTCTAATGTCATGAATACTTACTATTTTTACTAAATACCACTATATTATTTTCCAAAATCTACAATTTGGATGGTGCTGCAAGTTATGGTTGTTTTTGTTTGGGTTTTTTGTTTATRTTAATACTTGAACAAGAATACTCTTTCTTCTAATAATATTCTAAAAGGACTTCTTGGGGAAATGGACTTATTCTTAGAGAATATGGTGTATTTTTTTTTTAACTGAAACGTGATAGTGAGTTAATGTAAAAAAGATTGGTAGAAAGAGAAATATTTAGAAGACATGATATGGAGCCCTCGAGATGCATATCAAGAACAGTTTAACAATGTTGAATGACAAAAAGTACCATAGATAATGTTGAGTAATGCTTYTAGGTAAAGCAAATATATTTCTTAAAGGTATTCCCCAAATATTATTTTTAGGTAAAAATGTATCTGAATTTGTTTTTGTTTTTTTTTAATTACTCTTACATTTCCATCTAATTTACATAAGTACAGTTAAGCATATGTTTAAAAATGCAGTTCTATAGACTTTCTAAATCTTTGGACAGAAAGTATATAATTGTTTTATAAAATACTTAGAAGTCATGAGGCAAAAGAATAGGATTTACAAAGCTAGTTTAGTTCATATTCATCCCATTTCTMCATTTCAGCTGCTTAGCTGTTAGGTCAACCTGTGCCAAGCTTTTAATTTGAAACCTTCGTTTGATTACCTAGTCCCGGCAGGTTGTATAAAATACTGAAATGGAGAAAGATCTGATCAGAATGTGTTGCTTTCCAGCAGTCCCTGGCTGGTCTCCTGGTTCTTGCTCTGCAGGGCTGTTTTCTCAGCCAGWGCTCTAGAGAGCAGCTTTGGAGCAGTTTGCAGTTTGTACAGGTGCTTGGGCTGTTTCCTGCTCTGGCCTGCAGCACCTTGTGGCATTGAGCAAGTGTGCCAGTCTGGGTGACAATGTTGTTTATGTGGCTAAGAAGCACCCCAGTGTATGCCATAATACACTGGTTGGTAAAATTTAATAGTCTGATTTTTTTCTTTACCATCTAAGCATGATATATTTGAATGTTTTAAAAAATACTATTCCTTTTATTTTTGCTACTTAAAACCAGTGCTGCTTATCAGATCTTTGTAAGATGTGTCTGAGACACTCTTTCCTTCATCTCAAATTACGTATTTCAATAATTTTGCTGCACAGTCAGGCTCTCAAATGCTTTTTTTTTTAAAATGCATTTTAAGAGATTGGCTCATGATAAAAAGTAAGCTTGAGTTTATSGGGATTTTGACAGCTTTTCTTATTGTAAAATACACCTTTGTAAAGTTGAATGAACTGGTTCTCTAAATAAGTCATCTGCAGATAAAGATATTTACAGCATGCATCATTTTAAGGCTTTATCATATTCTGCAAAGCTTGTCTGCCTTATAAAATTATGATAACAAGCTTCTGGAAAGATTTTGTAATAAGAATCCAGTAGTGATCAGTAAAGCACATTTTGCCTGCCAAAGCATTAAAAAAGCTGTCTTTTCCATAAAGTAAGTAGATACTGGAAGTCAGTTGAATACTTTYAGTGTTAACAAAATAACAATCAGGATGTTTATAAATCCCACTTTAAAGAAATATTTGTTTTATTTGAGGCTGTCTTGTCTTCACTGTCATCCATTAGTAAAGAGAGTTAATAGACATTTGGTTATAAAATCAGCTTTGTCTCATTTCTTCTTGCTGTTTTTCACACTAGTCTATTTTATTGTATAGCAAGTACAAKTTGGCTATACTATCAGGAGATGTTAATGGAAAACTCAGGCAACTCACACATCACTTGGGTTCACTTCTCTGATCTGGACGTTAAGCCATGTAATTTTAGGATTGTTCTAAATATTTCATAGCTTTTAATATGACTTGCTGGTAGAATTGCTTTTACACACTTTATTCACAGAAGATGCAGTTAATAGCTGGCCAACACAAATACATGACTAGTTTAGACTAAAAAGAAAATGCATGTAGGCATTCYTTGTATCATTCCTCATATGAAGTGTTCTTACACCCTTTTAGGAGCTTCTGTTTTCTTAATTTCTTAGTTATAATTAATGTAGCACTGGAGGAGGTTTTCAAATTTTCAACTAAAATTTCCAATTTAATGAAAAAAAAAATGAAACAGTTAAAACATTTATTCCACAAGGTTATATTTACTTATTTCAGCAGGTGAGCTTTGAATAAAATACAAAAACACACAAATAAGCTGATACAATTCCTACCTGTTTTWAATTGAAATCAGATTTCTGTGGATCTGTTTAGTTTTACATCCTATAAGTCAATCAAGGAAAATATTTTAGAAGCTTCTACACTATTTTTCTCTCCAAACGTTGAACTTTTCTATGGAACACCATTTTCTTCCCAACCTGCCCTTAGAATATGTATACAATTGAGAGCAGCATCTAGTAAAATGTCCCTAGGTGTTTTACATGTTTTGATAGAACATAATGGGCTCTTCAGAGACAGCTTTAGACTTCAGGGGCATTATATGTGGGCAGAGTTTTGTCTTCGTTAGCACTGAACTAACGATGAAATCCAAACTCAGGATCTTAAACAAATATGTAGGGTTCGTTGGTTTTGGTTTTTGTTTGTTTTTTTTCCCTAAAACCACAGTGTATTTGTGTATTTCCTGAATATAAAGTGCAGAAGAATATTAAATATACCAATTTATTTGTAGAGTTACCCTTCTTCATTCAATGGAATTAGTGTAAATTTCCACTGTATTTTATAGTGCTTATATCTGATAACTCCTATGTGGAATTCACAATGAACTGTGCAGGCAGAAAACTGTGTATTACCCATTTGTTAGTAAYAGTTGTTAAAATCTAAATTCTCTAGGGTCTTCCTGAATCTCTGGTCTACCAAGAGAGACCATATTTTGGACTGACATTTCTTCAAATTCAATGTTAGACGTGCAGTAAAACCTACATCAGTGAAGTATCCAGTAAATGTCTAATACTMATTTTTTCTTCATTTTACAACAGCTGTGTGTCAACATGACCAATGAGAAAATACACCAGTACATCAATGAAGTGCTTTTCCTACAAGAGCAAGCAGAATGTGTACAAGAGGGAGTTGCCATGGAAACAGTGTATTCTCCTGGTAACCATACTGCAGTCTTGGATTTTTTCTTTCAGGTAGTTCCCAGATCCATCTTACACCATGTATATTTATACACAGTCTGTGCAYGTTAGGCTAATACAAACTTTTGCCTGCATTTTCCAATTTATGAATCTTCAGACAAGGTTATGGATCAAAGAGGCCACAGGATAATGGCTCACAGAGGTTACTAACAGAACAAGGCTGAGAGAGATGCAGCAGAATCTCCCTGCCTGTCATGATTCATGTGTAGCACCTGTGTTGTGGCATCACTGTGCTGCTGTAGGACTGACAGGGCTCTCTCGTGAGCCTGACAGGTTTTTAGTGCCTGAAGCTAGTTTCTGGACAACTTCTAAGAAGCAAGTAACACAATCARTTTCTAACAGATCATCAATAGTGACCATTTTTGGCAACTGAAGTACTGTCCCCTACATTTCTTATAGAAGAACCAGCCTTGAACACTTACCAAAATATTTTAATCTTTTTTATTTTTCCTATTTTTTGAGGTGATATATGTTCTGTATATGATAGTCRGTTTACTAAATTACAAGCTGTGTTACTCTAGAAGGAACAATTGAAATTTTACTGCTCCTGTATAAAATGAGAACAATCTATTTTTAATTTCAGAAACCATCAGGWTTTTTGTCAATGCTGGATGAAGAAAGCCAATCTATTTGGTCAGTGGAACAGAGTCTTTCTAAACGCATTCAGTCTTACCTGGATACATCAGATACAAATACAGTCTATTCCTCCACAAAAGATGGAAATGGTAACCTTGCCCCAAAGGATCTGGGCTCCACCTTCACTGTTATGCATTATGCTGGGAGGGTAAGTTGTTTGAATATCATTTGCATGCAGTAAATGAAGAAAATTAACAAAACAAAATTTTACATGGCTTCTCCARCTCCTGGCTGCAAATGGGATTTCACTGTCAAGTGAAATTTTCAGAGGACAACTTAGAACAACTTAGAATCTCAGTCCCATTTCTAATATGTAAAATGTATAGCTTACATCACAGCATGTAGGATACAGGCTACCTAGTTCTGACTCCTAAATTTTGTCTTCTTTGTAGGCATTTAATGTGAAAGTGGGTGATTCAGATCCCTCAGCATAAATGTTTAATGCCATTTTAGTTGGCTTCACTTTGCATACAGTTGTGATTTCAGAGCAGTACATGTTCCCTGTAGCTCCTCTGCTTTATATGTAGGTACCTGGCTTACCAGCATGAATCTGGTAAAAAAAATCATAAACAAAATCCCCACTTTTTCTGTTAGYATTCATAATATTTTTCTTAAAAAAGCCCCAGAACATGCTAAATGTCTTTCATAAAAATTAAATTAATATTTTTTTCTTCCCCTGCCTGCAGTGTTCACATGAATAGTGTAATCAGTTATTTTAAATAGGCTTCTTGTCCTTTCCTTTCACATATCTTTCATTGTCACATTGTTCCCACAACCACATACAACTGAAAGCAAGCAAGTTAGATATGTGTTTAAAGGGAAAACTTTTTTTTTTTTTGATAGTCAGGCAGTGGGCAGATTTATTTTTTGGCTCCCCATTTGGAAATTAAGCTGATGGAAGTCTTGAGTTGTGTTTTAATGCAAGCAAATTTGTTCCTGCCCAATGATAGAAATGTGGTCATTATGGAAAGGACTATTTGAGCAGTGCTTAAGTTCCTAAGCCAAATACTCTGAATAGCTCCCTGTAGGTTCTTCTTTCATCACAAGACCTTCTACTTAGAATCAAATGATTTGCCAAAGTTAAGTGGTTTGAATACCTCCACTATTGGGACTTGTCAGTAGGAATGTGGGCACATAGTGGTTAGATAAAAGCACAACCAAGATTTTGTGGAACTTACCAGGACTTCAAGTGAATAAAGACYTAGATGTCTAATTTAATTTATAAACTTCTTTTATACTTGTTACATAAGTTTTTTTAATGCCATTCTGCTCATACAAATTKATCATAAGAGCTCAAAAAGGTTCCACACCCCAAAACTCAACATGGAAGCAGAAGCAAGGCATCTACATTAAAATCACAACCAGAATAATAAGCAAATTTCTTCAAAATTAAAGAAATTTTTGTCTTATTCTCTGAAGAAGCATTCAKAAGATTTGTTGAAACCAGTATTTCAGGTGCCTAGTTCTGAAAGTTAAACTGTGAGTGGCAAAGAGGACACTTTTCATTAACACGTGTTTTAGTCTTGCATGGTTGTTTAGATTTTTGTTTTATAACATAGACACTTGGTTTGACCTTTTCCTAATAATAGTAATGACATTTAATCTAAAAGCATGARCAAACAGACAGCTCTCCAAGTAATGTAAATCCACACATTCTTTTGAAGTCAGTGGAGATCCTTTGATTTACATTGGCCCAGGAACTATTCCAGTCAGGTTGTTCTTTGCACCCTTAAAACAGTAAAATGCTTAGCCCTGCCAAAACAGAAAAGTCCTCTTGCAACTGCTTAACKCTCTTTGCTTTAATAGTAATTGAACTAAATACTTAAAGACACATTTTCGGTATTTTGTGGGACTGTTATCTAGCTATCATAGACTGAAATTGCCTGTGTTTCATAATACATATTTATATAGAACTTCARTGATGTTGTGAGTGTAATAAATGACACAAATTAGGTTTATTCTAAGACTAGTATGTCTTYGTATGTTGAGAACCTGAATGTGAAAAACTCAGATTTTAAAACTGCTGATGCTGTTCTTTAGAGTGTGCTATTATTACATTTAGTAGCTTTTTATAGAAGTCATTGGTGGTATGCAATTTAGGAAAAATTTTAAAGGATGAGGCTTTTAAGTATATTGGGATTTATTGACACTCAAAAATAAGAACTTCATATATAAAGTATCAACCTCATTTGGCAGGTTTTGAGACCCATTTCTATAGTCTGATATAAATTAAATGGGTCTAACATAAGTGAAGTATAAAGCAATCTTATCCTTCATTGTTGCCTTCAGAGATCTCCAAATTTAAAACAAGGGGCCTTAATTTTATTCTCACCACARTTTTTCACTTATTTTTACTCCTTTAACTTGGTAAAGCTTCTCTGTATTTACATGAGCATAATTGAAAGATGAATCAGACCCATAGGGTAGAGAAAGAATTACCAGTGAATTCTGACAGGTAATCAAACATGAAAGTCTTCATTTCTAGCATTAATCTTTTATGTTCTGATGATGTGTCTAGGCTGGCAGTTGAGGAGGAAGTCACACTGAATGCAGCAGGCTCTGTGTTAGAATAAAGCTAATATTCTTTTTTGCCTCTGGTATGAACCACTTATGACCCTTGTTATTTAGGCTTCTTTTCATCAGTAGTGTATGGATATAGGTCAAAGTCCAGAATGAATTAGATTCATTTCTTTACTTGGACACTTGCAGTAGCCATTTCAGCTAGTCAGAAGTGCAGTTAAACTGGAAAATGYAGTTATTAAAAATACTTCCTCACTGAAAAGACCTATTTTTGTGTATTTAACTGAGATTGACAGACAACTTTTTGTGAACAAGTGATATATCTAGCTTTATATTCTCAGATAATTACAGCTGATACAGATTTGTCCATGCAGTTTTAAAGACCTCTAATATGTTCATATTTGGTGAAATTTTGTATCAGGATACAGGTAGAAGAATCATCTTTTTCTTCTACTATCAAGTTTTTTTTTAATTGAATGTGTCATGAATTGGGAGGTATTGCCCATTCCCTCAAGTCTCATGCTCAGCAACTTTTCCTAAGACTAAATATGCCRTATGGTTGATCCAAGCATAATGAGCTTTAAACTATCCTAGAAAAAGCAGTACTGAGAGAAAAAGGGAAGAAAAAACGGGTCAGAAGTAAAAGAAAGAAAGCACAATGTTGAATTGAGACAAAGAATGCACAGGAGGCTCGAAGTAATATGTAAGGGGGAAAAGAAATCCAAATAATTTGGAATCCATACATAGTTTTCTGGCTCAATCTATATTCAAGGAGGTCTGCATGTGTGATACCATTCTGAGACACCTTGGATTTTTTCTTAATTTTTTKTCAGTTTTGGAGAGGAACAATATGCACAAGTTAACTAACTCTGCGGATGGAAGAAATCAGCGCAGGGGTCAGATATTTTAGTGGAATCTGAGAATGAATATTGTTTTACACAAATGTGACAGAATGATCCAGTGGAAGAGAGAAAATGAGTTTTGCTTCATTTCTTTTGAATCTTGCTATTATTCCTGAACAAGATTAAATCTGTCTTTTTCTGCATGGGCAATATAATATATTGCTTGTAAACACATATGAACACATGCTTAGCAAAGGCCACTGTGAGCATCAGTACTTTATCATATCAAGTATTTTACTTTATCTCCTAGTTTTAATTTTACAGCTGAACAGAATCCTACAATGCTTTGACACATTATGAGTCTCTTCTAAGAGCTGTTAAATGTCTTGGTATCTGAGTGCTGTGAGACAAAACACTTCTCTGTTTTGTTCAGGCAGAAGGTAGGAGAGAATGATTTAGGGTTTTATGACTTAGAAAAAAAATCCTAGTGAAAGGCTTTATCTGAAGGCTGTTTAACATATTTCTCTGAATACTGGCAGTCTAATTTCTTCCAGAAAATTTCTACTAATCTGGGGCATTGTTTTGTTTCTGATGCCTGATATGAGCATGGGTATCCTGAGATGCTTCTCATGGAGACTGTCTGTGGGGCAAGAGGCACATCTACGCCTTGCAAGCTTGCCTTGAGGTAGCAAAACATTTTATGGGTGCATCTGACCATCAGCTAAAACTKTAATACTGAATCTGTAATACTGAATTTTTAGGCTCATTTATTGATAACAATATTATTTACATTGTGGGGTCTCACTTAAGGAAGGGCTTCACATGAATTATCTTTGAACTGTTGGGCAGATTTTTGAAGAATAACGTTGGCATCATTGAACTTTCTCAAGGACTCAAAGTTCTTTATCYTTTAAAATTTTGTGGAAGAATTAACATATCAGTAAATAAATCAAAAATATATAGTCTTAGCACAGTGCCAAGAGACACCACTTTACCTAATAGTGGTATTTAACATACCAGTATTTAAGATAATTAACTATTTGACTCATTGTTCATGTGATCTGAATAATACATTATCACAATTTAAACTCCCTGCTTTTAAATTAAACTTGAATTTACAAATGAGATAAGTCCCTTGTCGCCATTTGCCTTGCYGCTTTTTGTGACTTTTTGTGCTGTAATAAACCAACGAGACCTAAAGATCAACTTCTTTGCTCCATAACCCAGTGCACGTAATGTTCTTTAAGTGCAGATCAGTGTCTTTATTTCTCAGCTACCTGCACATCAAAAATACCTCTCAGCTGTCAGCTCACCTTCACCAAGGCAGCCTCCTCTGAAATGCCTTGTATATCCCAGGCAGACTCTGAAACTGAACMTCTAAATCAAAAGACAAAAGGAAGTGGATTAATCAATAAGAATGCTTTYGTTTTCACTATTTTTCCCCCAGGCTGAATCCCCAGACACAAMAATCTAATCTATCTAATCTAAACTATACCAAGGCCTATAAAAACTACTTGACATAGATTTTGGTTTTCACACAAGCAAAACAGTCTTGCTTTTTCTCCCTTTCTCTCTCTCTTTCTTTAAGTAGTCTTGATTTTCACTTACTGAAGAAAATGACAAAACACTTTCCTCCACCTGTTTATTTTGTTTCTAAATACATCCTTCTTTCAAAATGCTGTTTTACCACAGTGTTAGAATAAGACTTGACAGAAAATGAAATTATTTAGCTCACTCATTGCTTAACAAAACAAGACCTGTTTTGGGAGGTTGATAAACCCAGTGATCCTTAAAGAATGGTACATGCAAGCATATCACCCACATTCAAATACTGGCAGAAAATGAGCCTCTCTGTGCACTAAATTGTCCTTGGACATGTTCTCAAAAATTTCTCTTTGCTACATGAAGTAATTATTTTTTTTATTAACTAAAATGCACAACACAAGCAAAACTGAGTTTCTGAGTTATATTTTGCTATTAAAATAGTATAATTTTCATTTTTAACTGGGAGTGCAATCAAATTGTTCTTAATATTCCAGGTGGCATTTTCCTAGCTTGTTTTAGGGTTTCTGCCAAATCTGTCATTAACCATGAGCTTTTATGCCCTATCACAACTAATTATTTACCAAAAAGAAAAGAGTGTTTTAAATAATTGATTAAAACTATGTGTAAACATGGTCCTGCTGATAAAGTATATTGGGATATCMAATAAACTTGGAGAAAATCCCTTAAGCAAGTCAGATGTTGTGAGAGAGGATACTTTAGTTCAGAAGAAAATACATATAGTCTTCTGATTTTCTGGCATGATGATAATTAATGAAGCAAAGAGGAAAGAATAAGTAAAAAGATRAGAGGAATATGTAGTTCCCAAAGTCACACACACAGGTCTGTGCATGTCTGGTGTCTCCTGTTTTCTGGGTGTTTTACCTCTTTCTTGTATCTGGTAGTTCTTATGGTATTAAAACCAGCTATGCTAACTTAAACCAGCAGTTAACAGGTTCAAAACTAATAAAATTAAGGGTTGGGTKTTTTTCTCTTACTTAGTAATTAGTGAGATTCCTTGGCACAGGGTCTGGAAATGTTAATGAGATCTGGAAACAGAGATTTGAGGAGGAAATGCAAGTCAAGAGATACTAAACAYAAAGGTGAGATACAGCCTGCAGGACAAGAGTGCCTCCATGGGCAGAGCCSTGAGAGCTGAGAAGGGAAGTAGTGGCTGGCAGACTGAAAACACTCCTCAATAGTTTTCCCTAAATATTCAGGACTGGATGAATATTTGGCCATACCCATTACGACTTATGTTAAGCTCTCTTTCTTTATGAATTTAAATTCAGAAGGAAAGCAAATCCAAGTCAGTTTTTATTTAGTCTCCTCTAATGAAATAAACTGTAATGTGGAGAGGGTTTTTTTTGTGGGTTGTTTTTTGTTGTTTGTTTTGTTTTGTTCTTTGTTTTGGCTTTGGTTGTTTGTTTGGGTTTTTAAAGCCAGTTCAGCTATTCAGACACTAAAGGTCTTGTATCCTTTGACTAACACAGACATACAGGTTTGCATACTGTCGACTCCAAGTTACAGTTACAGTAAGAAGTATGTTTTATAATACTGGACCCGTTATCTAAGTGATGCATATTTTCTGTCTAAAGCATACAATATTTGCTTGTTTTTTGTCTCCCCAGAATAGCTATCCACTGTGCTTGAGTGCCAGCCAGTGCAGAGTTAGGGCCAGGCTTATTTTACAAATACATTGTATTTGTACAATGTATTTGTACAATGGAAGAAAAGTGAGGGAAATATATGTGCTTTAGGTGGCATGTAGTTTAACATCTCTGATGAGGGCAAGATTAAATCAACAAAATTGGCAGCTAGAAGAGGATTTATTTCTTTTTCTGTTTTGTGGGACTGGCAATGGCTATGGAAACCTGTAATGACAATGAAAGTGTCATTTCATTGAGTCAGTTTTCATGTCTTTAGGCASTGCATTAATTTACCAAGTCTGTGGGAAAACTGTTTACAGCATTAGCAATTGCTTTATAAAAGGGAATCCTCCCAACTTTTATCTATTTTATGTGATATGAAATATGTCTTGTGAATATAGTTCTAGAAGYTTRTGATGTATTAYACCAGCATCAATATTGAAACYTCTCCCTGTTTCAATCTAGGCAGTTAATCATAATATAATATCTCCCACTGCTATACTTATCTACTCTTCCCACCAATACTAATTCTCTTCTTCTAATTTAGTCAAAGCCCAAGACACTCAATTAGGAATTGGAAGTATGGATTTGTCATATAAGTTCTGGTAATTACCTTTTATGGACCAATATAGCACAACATTTATGTTGAGTACACTATAAGCATTTAATAGTATACTTGAAGTATTCTAATAGTTTGCTAACTGGKTTGTATGTTCTTAGGAAATGCAATCAGAAAATGCATAACACTGCATCTGTCATGGAAAAGAACCATAATTCTCTTGTTACACCTTGTTCATGTCAGACACCATAGTAATTACATCATTTGACAWTTACTCAGTCTGACAGATTATACACTTCCAAGYCACATAATTTCTTTTGTGAGCAAGATAGCATTGCATAATTGTCAAATGACCCAATGGAAAATTAATGCACTGATTAGTGTTACTAATCTTAATTATATATTTACGGCTTTATTAAATGTACAAGGATAAAATTTCCCCAAACACCTAAGGGGTTTAGGATATAGATCCAATACAAAAAATTAAAGAAGGCTTTAGATAGAAACATGGTCCCAAGGTAAATAAAACTGAACTGTATTATTCTAAGTTCCCATTAATATCTGCTTAACTATGCAAGTACTGAAATCTGTGATTTTCTGTATTTTTAGCTCAAAAATTCCCTTTGGGTTCTACTACTGTGCAAGCCAGAGCAATTATATCTAAAGTCTGTAAATCAACTAGTTATTTCTTCCATTCCCATATAAAGTTAAAAAAAAAAACAAAAACACAACTGCTTTCTTGTCTTAGTGCTCCTTTTTCTATACAGTGCATTCACAGGGATGGGCTCAGTATTAAAAGAGACATTTGGTTGTATTTCTTCAATTTGGATGTACCCTCAGCAACTCTGGTTAGAACTTGGATTTTGCTCAATTTTTGGAGTGTCGATCACATGTTAGAATTTATCTGCAGTCAGATGACAGATGCAGGGACAATCCAGCTGTCTATTATTGAAATCATGGCATCAGGCAACTGAGGTGACCCAAAATCCATATGGGCGTAGCTGTTAGAAATGTAAATGGGATTTGGGTATAACCTWTTGAGTGACCTTACCTCCAAAGGGTGTATCAATGGTTGGAACTTGTCCTGAGTGTGAGTTTGGAGTCAGATTTCTTTCTCATGGTTAATGGGGACAGTTTCCCATTGACAAGGAGATCGGTGAACTGGGAGAGCCTTGCTCATCGTACAGGGAAAGTGTTGTTTAGGTCACTGTCTCCTGCTTTGCAGTACGTATTTGATTCAAAGCCTTGCATTATGGAAATGTTTTAAAATCAGTCCAATGAAATTTCTGTATAGTYGCAGAGGCACATCATGTTCAGCAACTGGTTCTTCTGGTCAGCATTGTAGGCACTTAGAAAATGCTAAAAGAYAATACCCGGTGACAGTCTTTAACTGTTGAGTGGAAAAGACCATAGCTTCATTTCTACTGCTGTAAGACTTTGAAAAGATACACTGGTCATTACTAATGATGTCACAATATTTTATTATAGGTTACATATGAAATTGCTGGTGCGATAGAAAAAAATAAAGATTCCCTTTCACAAAATCTCATTTTTGTAATGAAAAGTAAGTAAATGCTTTTGTGGTTACTGTTGTTAGAAATCAAGATATTATGACTGGATTGTACTTTTTTGTTTTAAGAGACATTTATAGATATTTTATTTCCAGTAAAAAAAGTCACCCTTATCTTTATGAAGTATTTATGTACAGTATTGTTTGAAATCTGCTCTAATTTAAAAGCTTTTAAATTASTRAACATAAAGCATCTTTATCATGTGATATGATGTAAAGAACAAGAAGGTATAATATGATGGGTGTGGATGACTTACAGAGGACAATGAGTATGAACTAAAGCAAAAATAAAACTCAGCAAATAGGGGAAGGATATTAGGCTCCCAAAATCATAGAGGCTACACTGGGATGTGCTCCACTGTTTTAGTACCCTTATAAAAGCAGTAACTTGTGGGTGTTCTTATGTTTTTTGATGAATAGAAATAAATGCCCATTGAAATGCAAAATTGAATGTCTTTCAGYGTGCATGTTGTAAAATTATGCCTAATAGTAGTAATGCAACCAATTAATTAATTATAATTAATGATTCATAATTGGATTAATAGAAAGCCTGTATTATTTCCCCTGTCTGGAGAGGAAAAACAAGGCATTTTCCTCAGGGAAGTGTCAGCGCACCCTGAGGTGACATTTGTCCTCTCTTCAACTGCTATAGTGTTTTTCACTAAATATATTCTATATTTACATTTCTTTATTAGACTTAGAGGCCTACTGCTAAAATGTATTGCATTTTAGCAATTTTACTGTAAAATTAGCCAAGCTCCCTAGTTAAATAATTGATGTATTTTAGACGCAAAAAGTGTGTAAAATTCTGAATGAAAAAAGAAATTAAAGAAACCATTTTGAATATAATCCTTTTTAGTTTTAGAGATATTACAGTTCTCATTACTTGGAATATACATGATAGTCTGCCAAAGAGATGGTATAACAACTTCCAGTATGTTCAACATGAGAGAGCATTCTTCCATTCTCTCACATAGTCCCTTTTTGCACTTTCTTTGCTATTTTGTGTAATCAGCTATGCAACTGTTAAAAGGCAAGAATGGAGGCTTGGAGTGGATTGGATATAAAAAGTTAAATATAATGAGGGTGAGTATATATACAACTGAGGAGTCATAATAATAACAATTATAAGTAATRGAAAAATTCTGCGAGCAGAATATTTACAAACATGTAAGTCATTTAAGGGCTATGTTCCTTCTTTTTTAAGTGACTTAGGCATMAAACATGTTGATTGTCAGTGACATATTTCCTTTAGAGTCAATTTCATAAGTTGTGTAGGTGTATAACTTAAGTGCATGCTTCGTTTGATTTTCATTGAATTTCATTTCCTGAATCAAAACTTTTACTATAATAACATTAAAGTAATTTGTATACATGTGTAGTAATGTGGAACATACCTGCCAGAAAATTATCCTATTGACCTGTATCTGTTGTATCTGTTTTAATTTTGAAAGATGCAATTTCTATGCTTGTCCTAATCCTACCTACTACATTTTAAACATATGGGTATTGATACCCACTGATTTTTCTGAAATAATTTCAATTATCTGCCTCCATATCTTCCTCATAGTTTTAATGTTCTTGTTAAGCAAGGAATAGTAATCTCCACAGAAAAAGGGAAACAAATCTATTGCATTTAAGCATAGAGTAAGAAACCTTAAAACAGTTATTAAGGAGCAAATGAGGATTTTTACCTGCTATGTGAAACTGTTGTTTGTGATGTTTATCCTGTTCATCTTTCTGGGTTTGTTTGTTTATGCATATGAATGGTGTGACCRTAATGCCAGTTTGCTAGTTCTTAAAAAAAAAGAAAGTAACAAGAATTCAGCATGGTTAGGGATGTATCACACAACAAGTTCTTAACACTTATTGGTGCTGTGGCAGTACAAGCAGCATGTAATTATCATGGTMATCTTAATAACTCTGTGACCATACATTCATAAAGGATAATTAGACTGAAATTAGGATAAACTACACTATCTGTCATAAAATTCAGATTTTCTTTTTGTTTAAAAGCACCTCTTAGAATTATCTTTATTTTGTACAAGTAATAATATATATGTATGGCATTGTCTTTTTTCTGTAAATGTTTTTAAATGTGGTCTTGATGTGGAGAAATCAAATTTCTACAGTTCTGTCCATCRCCTTGCCTTTTTTAAAAGCTTTTCTCATATTTTGGGTGTATATAATTCTTTGGTGCAATGAGTGTCTATAATATACTTCTGTCAAGTGCCTTGATAGTTTCTAAGTACTACGTGTTAGGAAACTGCAGAACTCATCCCTTACATTGCTTTAATAGATGGATAAACTGGGAATCAGTAATGGAACAAAATTCAAAGGTGATGATCCCGTAAGTARTTAAGTTTAGATAGATTAATCTGAAAGGCTTGGTTTATGCCCTCTGTTTGTTCAGCACAGGACCTAAATATTTTAAAAATAGTGTTGCTCTTTTCAGATATTGAATTTTCTTTGGTAACTTTGATTATGCTTTTTTTTTTAATTTGCTCATTTGTTTTAGGTTTACTTATTTAATGTTCTCCTACTGTGTGTCTTTTTTACTGGCAAATACAATATATATAATTTTCTAACTTACATTTTATCTTCATGCATTTCTTTCTTTTTTTTTATTTCCAGCTAGTGAAAATGTGGTCATCAATCAATTGTTCCAGTCCAAGCTGACACARACTGGATCACTTGTTCCTCCATATAACTCCCTTAAAATCAAAGGGTCTAAAGCAGCTTTGCTCAGTAAAAAAACATCAGCAACCTGTGCAAGTGGAGAAGCAAAGAAGTATATTGAACTCAGCAAGGTAAGAATTTAGGATTCTTTCCACTTTTGGCTCCTTGAATATTTTTCTGTTATTTTGTCATTTCTGAAATCATCTTGTTCCCTGCTTCATTCTCTGTAGTCATTACACTATTAAAATAATTTAGTATCAACACTAAAGCAGCAAAAGTGGGAGAAGGTTCTAATTTATGAACACTARTAATTATGGTTAAAGAATCTCGGACTCTTTGAGCAGAAGGTCAAACAAGATGAAGCCTGAATCAAGACTGATTTATTCCATAATTGCCTTCCATGACTGTTCCAGGGTTTATTAGCAGTGAATGCAGTCTTACTAATTTTTGGCTGTGTAGGAAAACTTCTTTGTTTTATCTCCTTGAAAGACTTTATGATGAATAGCTGAGTAAATTAAGACATAGGAAATAAAAATAAAATCTTAAATTTCCTTAATATGTCAACATGAGAAGATTTCTGGTTTGCTAAATACAGTTTTGTGTGATTTTGTATGAAGATCAAAATGTAAATTTTGGCCAACATTGCTRTTTTAAATGGTCTCTTACATGTAAATTTTCCCAGTCAATTTGAAATAAAATCAAGCACACCTCATTTCTGAACTTACCTCTTTTCCTGCTAACTAAGTCAGACAAAAAAAGTTAAATGAAAAACCCAAACACCAACAAAATACRAATAAAAACAACAAAAGAGGGGAGCAGGAGAGAAACTTTGAAGATTATCAGAAAATTAATTGTTCATGTCACATGGAACATCTCTCTTGAAGAGAAATAATGCGATTTAATGAGTTAATCCATGAGAGAGCTTTGGAATTTATCCTTCTAGAAAAGAAGCACACACTTCTCACAATACATCAGCTGCCTCACCAGGCTTCTTGAATCTTACAACTCTATTTTTGGTTTACAGCTGCATAAAATTGATTCTGTCATGGGATTAAGGAGCCAGCTCTYGTGTGTCATTGTGGAAGGCTTTGTACATCCATAGAATAGCAATGGGACTTCCCTTATAGTCCCCCTGCTGATAACAGCATAATTCCTGACTACTGTTCTTGTCAGTAATCTCAGTGGAAAAACTTAAGTTGAAGTGAATGGTGTTCATTTAAGGCTATATTTAGCAAACAGCTGAGGCATTACAAGGTGCCTTTAAGTGCCTTTCCACTGTAGGAACTGTTTCCTAGAGGAAGCTTCCTAAGCATGGGAAAAAGATTCCATACATGGGAGGAAGTATGAAAAGCATATCTGAGTTYGAAGCCTAATCAAACCAGGCCAAAACATTGCACAGTTGAGATCTCTGAAACTGTGCTGGTTTTGACATGTCCAGAATAGCTTTTAACCTTTAGTTACACTCTTGTGAGACAGAAGACACTCAATTCCTTTAGGAAGCATGATATCTGAAGTCAGAWATTTCAGATTCATTGAGAATACTGTAAACCTTTAGGCGTTAGTTGGAAGGTGGGAAGAACTTCATCCTTCACCTGTCCACAYAGACAAGGATGGCTTTGCTTCTCAAACACAGGCTTTGAGAAGAGCTGTGCAGGTGAGACAGAACACTAAATTGGCTAATCTGAGCAAGGTACTGTGCTGCCCTGCAGGACTGRAGCAGAACTTTAGGAATCTAAGCTGTTCCACTGGAAAAAAGCAACACTTGTTTTTTTGGAATAGGCACTCAATGCAGGAGCTGGAAGTAGGTAAGTGCTTAAATTCTGTTGTGGATCAAGCCCACATCTTTAACTGTGCTGTCCCAAACAACTCCTTCCCTTTTTCAACATAGCCTTGAAAATCTGCTGTGACAGACTGAAATACTGTTGGGTTTTATTATTTTATTACTGTAATCACAAACACAACGTAAGGGGCTTTTTCTTGTCAGCTTAAAATTAAAATTATTATGTGTTGGAAAATCATAAGCACTGTATTTTTATTGGAGTTTATCCAGAGGTTAAAGGCMACAAAGAGAAGAAAGAAAATAGAAAAGAGGAGGGGAAGAAGAAGGTATAATATTCAACCGGAGACTGACACTCCTATTATATCTGAAATTTGAGTCACAACATACATCATGCTTGTACTGGTTTGCAAGCAAAACCAGTGAGAGACTAAGTCAGAAATAGAATTTAATAGGGAAACTATAAAATAAAAATAACAGTAAAAGGAACAAACAAAAAGACCCTTGGCAGATTCAGAATACAACCTGACACCCTGTTCATTAGGGTGGTGGGTAGCAGTCTGAATAAAGCAGTCTTGTTGAAGCAGTGATCCTTTAGAAAGATCTGGCAGCTCCTGTCCTCTGGGAATCCAGCCAGTGCCTATGCTGTCCCAAACTGCAGATTATATCCAGGTGGGAATGCTTGGCTCCTCCCCCCTGGGCAGAGCATCTCACAATAGGCTGATGTCATTCTATGAGTCACACAATGGGTCCTTGATTGCCCATTAAGCAGAGACAGCTCCCGAGGGGAGTCACCTGTGAGTATTGGCCAGGGCATTGATGGGCCATTAGCAGATAGTCCTGAGGGCGGGGGCAGGGAAAACACTGCCCCACCTGGTTCCAACAACCCATGAAGATGGTGATAGAATACATACCTTGGGCACATCTTACATTGCAACCTAGGACAATACTGTAGGCAGTGGGAAATATAAAATGCAAGGTGCATATGGTGCTGTGTATGGGCAGTCATCAAGACTCCACCATATCCAGGGAGAGGAAGTAGAGAAGGTTACAGTCAAATAGGATTTTGTTGAGTCCCCTCCTCTTTCATCTTGTCTATATATAAATTATAAATTTAATATGATTATAAATTTCTCTATGTATGGCCATGTAWCTGTTTACCTTTCCAGAAATGACTATTTTCTTGATGTTGAGCATGCTGGCACAAGTATGGACCTCTTTGAACTAACCCTAGCATAGTAGGATCCAGTACAACAATGCATTGATTCTGAGACAGACATGAACAGATCGGTTAACAACCCAGAAGTCTGGAGCACATAAGGAGTCATAGGAGTTAGGGGGTGCCAGCTCAAGGCTCTATGGCTTATGAATATCATGTTCCCTTTTCAAATAAAATATATTTTCATTGACACTCTCACAACTCTTGGTCACATCAACTCTTGATCCCTTGTTTTTCTCTAATCTTCTCCTAAAGTGTATGTTGGCTCTGTTGGCTTCCCCTCACTTACTTTGGAAGAGTTGGTATATTTCAGAGTTTAGACAGCAAAAGTCTTTAGAGAATTTTTAGGAGGCAATTTTTAGCTTCTTAACAGAGATTATAAAATTACATATATGTAATGGTGGTTTTTTTTTGTTTTTTGTTTTGTTTTTTCTGTAGACTAGAGGTAGAAGATAATCCAATTCCAAAACTGTATATTAGAGGGTAATAGCGAGGTACAGCTTGGGTGATAAAGCCTTTTTCCTTCAGCCTATAGCTGAAGATTAAATATGTCCAAGTTTGGAGAGTTAGAATTAAATTAATTTTTTATCTGTCTTTTTCTTTTTTCATTTGCTTTCTCTCTCTCATTCTGAAACATGTATTTCTTTYCTGTGGGAAGCCATATGTAGCATGGAAAAGCAGGCAGGAATTTTAGCATCTAAAGTGTTGTTCCTGGATCTCCCACTTAGTTAGGAAACAATCCTGAACTATTGATTTAAATATTGAGAGAAAGGGGTGACAGCATTATTCATGAGGTGGAGAAAATTCTTTTGGTTATATTGCTCATTTATTTTGTAAACGTCAACTGGAAAGTGTCGTAGGCATTCTTTTTATGAGGAAAAACTTGAACAAGCACATCCCTTTTAATTTTTAGTTCTSAAGTTGAGGGTGAATTTGCCTTTTAAATCTTATTGCACCCTTGTAAGTGAAATAAAAAAGAGCTCTAACATTTAGCATGGTGAGTAGAAAATTGCTTGCACTGCAATATTTTTAATGGCATTTGGCTTGAATGGGCCAAGCTTAGAAGATGTACACTTTTTTGRTAAAACTGGAAAAAGGAGTAGGCCAGAACATTTTGATTCAATGGAAAGGGATTTTTATGGGGTAAGTGGATTGAAGAAAGACAATGGCAAGTCTCAGGTGAAAAGGCTGTCATTGGCCTTTAAATCTCACAGCTTACCAAATCCTGGAATATAATATTTTGCCAGTCTTTCTGTAAAAAATTTAACAAAAGACCCTAAATTCTGGGGCTATTTTAGTATTATTATTGCCATTTTAATCTCAAAGATAGGAAGTAGAATAGTGCAACATAAATTCATTCTCCACTCYTAATTCTGATGTATGGGGTAACGTTGGTTTTAATGAGATAGGAAGTTATTAATAATTTATATCTCTAATTGGTGAAAATGTGTTAAAAAATAAAAGTTTAACTGTGTTCACATGTGCAAAAAGAAATTAAAAGAGTTTAAAAACATTTATAATATTGTTTTGCTATCAAGGTTTTTTAAATGATCTATACTCWTACATTTACTGACTTAAACATCTGCCAAAGGCATAAGGCACCTTYTTTCAGAGTTACAGAATTGTGCTGCTTCTAGGAAAACTCTGTGGGTTACTAACTGCACAAGTCCTGCTTCTGCAAAAGAGTTCTGAAASATATTGATTTGCCTAATTATTTTTTTATAATGTAGGTAGTTGCTTATGAAATCAAAACTTAGTCACCAGTTASGGCTCTGCAAAARCTTGAGGATATTTATCCATTTCCCATTTCTTTCTGAAACTCAATCCTTGTCTGTGGCACMGTGTACAAATTTTTGCCTTCATTAGTCAATTGTAGCAATGACAATAAAGGTGTAYTGCACATCTTGAGATAAAATTGTTGTGTGTGTGCTTTTCTCTTCCATAGCTGTTGAAAAAGAAAGGAACATCCTCATTTCTTCAGAGACTGGAACGAGGGGGCCCAACCACTGTGGCAATACAGCTCAGGGTCAGTGAACATCTTATGGACAGAAATTTTCARAAGAATCTCCAGATGTTTCAAAGGCAGGATTACCCCCTGCAGATTGCAATGGAAGAAAGAAAAATCTTATTATTGAGAAAGCCATTTGCATGACCTGATCAACCCTTTTGAGAAAATGTTGTTAATAAGCTAGGAATAGCGTATGTGTTGAAGAGTAGTCTTAGCTGCACAAGAATGATTGATAATTGTTTGCTTGTTTGTTTTTTCCCCAGAAATCACTTGCAGATATTATTGGGAAGCTGCAGAATTGCACACCACATTCCGTCCATTGTATAAAACCTAATAACTCCAAGTTGCCAGATACTTTTGATAATTTTTATGTGTCTGCTCAACTGCAGTATATTGGTGTCCTAGACATGGTCAAAATTATACGACATGGTTATCCAGTACGTCTCTCTTTCACAGACTTCTTGTCAAGGTAAATTCTTTCAAGTTTCATAACAACGTTTTTCTTACCTACGGTACAAAGCCTTCTGTCATGTTCTGGAAGTGCTTGCAATGTTTTTTTGCTTAGGTGGTGAGTTAGTTTTAAGTTCAGTGTTTACTTAATTTCGCTTTCCCGGCCAATGCACCAATTAATGTGATGGTTTCAGGGTTTTTCTGCTGTGAGATAGGATTAAGAGAAACACAAAGCAAGCTCAAACTTTAATGATATAAAGATAGTTTATTCACATACTCTAGAAGGAAACAAGGAGGGAAAAAATACTAAAGAATCAAAATGAAACTTCTAAAACACTTCCCCCTCTCCCACTAGCTTCTTTTTCTCCTTACAGACATTTATGAAGGCAAGAACTTAGAATTCAGGGTCTGTACTTCTTATAAAATGGTCTTTAATCAGTCTCTAGAGAGAGAAGTTTCTTCTGGKTATAGTAACTCTCCACAAGGACAGAAACAGTCTACTCGTGGTTCTTAGCTCTTATAGAAGACAGCTGCCCAGAAACAAAATGCTGTCTCTGTGGTTCTCCCATAAAGTGCAGTTTTTCCCATTAACTGCACTTGGGTCATGGACTTTATGCATTCTGGGGTATTATTTTTAAAATTAACAGTTTAGGTGCAAAGGATACTCTTCAYCCCAGTCTAGGGCAGAAATATCTCTCACTTTTACTCAAAGCACTAGCGCAGAAGACTTATATCACAGTAAGCATCTTACTCAGATGCCTCAGGGGACTACAGAGTCACTGCTTCATCTGTATCTACTTAGTCTATTGCAAATACTTCTGATTAAAAATTACTAATCTGAACAATTATTTCCCCAGTTCATATTCTCCGTGGTTTAAAGATATTATTCTAGCATAGTTTGTTACTACAATTCACAAAAGATTTTCAGCCTAAGGGCATCTTCTCATCTCCCCATCTCTTAAGACACAACACCTCTTTCACAGACTTCAGTATCTTCAGGTAGCCTCAATAGAAATGTCCTCACCATGACTTCTTCTTCACCCTAGAGAAAGTCAGTGTTCTGTAAAGTTCCCCTTGGCAAACAAACAGTTAACTGTAGCTCGGGTCAGTGGCGGCAGCTCTTGAAAAACTCTGAAGCCACATGGCAGAAGAGCAGGGGAAGGAGCAGGAATAGTAGCCGGGGTCGTGATAGCTCCGTTGGCAGATGCAGCTTTTACCGCCCCCCTCCACCCCTCGGTCTCATTCGGGGTAGCTCCACTCGGGCTCAGAGCTGCTCCAGGTGGAAGGCAGTGGAGGTGGGGAGGGGAATCAGCKGCAGTTTCCCCACTAACAGCGGCTGGAACTGAGTGGAGCTGGAGCACACACCTCTCGCTTCCTCTGTGCCCAAGAGTCACTGAGCTTAGCAGATGTTTTGAGTTAGGCAGGGTTTAGCAGGCTCGGCAGGGCCCAGCAGACCCCCGTCTCCCCCCTGGCCTGGAGGGAGCTGGGGCTGCTTCCTACCTCTTCCGAGGCAAGCAGCAGAAAGAGCAGGGTTCCCAAAATCCCCAGCTTTTATAAATGTGCTCATTCACGAAAACGAACTCACTTTTCTCACTGGCTGAACCATGTGTCAATCTAAGGTCCTTGCAGCTAACTATTTCCTTTTTTTTTTTTTTTAAACTAAAAGCTATGCTAAACCATAACAGGTGTCTTTCAGACTTTTTTCAGAGAAAATCTTGTCTGCCTGCAAGGGGTATAGGCCTTTTAATTGAATGATTAATGAAATATAGAACTATATTTATAAATTCATAAAATTAATATTGATATGTAGAAATATATTCATAAAGATCATCAGGAAATAAGTTTTTTWAAGTATCACATCCTAAAAGCACTATTTTTTTACAATTTATCCTATTTGTATTATTTAAAAAGTAGAAAATATTCCGTATTCTCTGAAGGAACTTAAAAAGGAGAAGGAGAAATAGTCTAATTTTTCAGCTTTCTAGGTGTAGGTGTCATGGGTTCCTTATTTGTATTTCATAGGCTASGATTTGTTTATGCATGGTCATGAGGTACTAATGCTCATACCACAACTGCATATTTATTATTGTTTGTAGAAATCAGTGGATATTGAATTAATGTGAAAAGACAAAAGGTCTGCTTCTGTCTGAAGGTAAACTCTTGTTCTCCATTCCTAGTTCAGTATTGGGGTCACTTACCTTCTCAAAAGATTCAGGAAAGACAGAGKACTGTCTTGCCGAAAAAGTATTTGTTTAGCAGCCTCACACACTCAAGACAAGTTCCTTCTCTCTGCATGTTCTATTCCTTGATTGATACATATCAACCAGTCATGATCTGGCCTTTGTATTTTACTTCTGAAAAGCAGCATGAGAATATCATCTGCTTGCACAACTTTCAGTTGTCTTCTTGGAAAAAGTTTTGGATGTTAAATTTCTGCTTGGGCAGAAAGTTTCTCTCTCTGTAAATATTCAGATAGTGAGGAGTATAGGAGTTTATAATTCCATCTCTTTTATAAATRTACTGTCTTTGCCCTACCACAACATTCATCCTCCAGTGTGAATCAAGCTGGGCAGGCTGGTTGAGGAGAAGATGCACAAATTGGGAGATTTGGGAAAGCTTTCATGTTCTGAAGTTGTATGGACAATCTCTATGTAGCCATTTCTATGTAACTGAACTGCACCTTTGAGGTACATCCTCATTATATGAGCACAGTGCCAYAACCTTTCCTACTGTTAGATCCTTACTGTGATTTCTGGCACAGATTTGATTCCTTGCCACCCAGCCTTTTTCACTGCAATTCCCAGATACAGGCTGGGAATTACTAAAGACCTAGGATCAATCCTGGTGGTCCATGTCTAGGTTGCTGCTCCCTTTGGGAGGGTGAAGGTGATGCCTTGGGAAGGCTGACTTGAAACAGAGACTGGACAGTGCTAGAGAATAAAGTAGATATTTATTGAAAGGCCCTGGGATACACCTTGGGTTCAAGAGCCTGACGAGGTGGACCCCGAATAGTCACAAGATGTCCCCGGTCATGAGGCCTTACCCTTTTATAAGTTTGGGTCTATTTTCATATTGGGGTTTAATTGTCCAATTACAACTCCAGGCTGTGAAGTCTCATCCTTCTTCTTTTTCTCTTCAGTCCATCATTGTTTATGCTTTTGAGCCCAAAAGGTGTCCTTTGTTTTCAGCAGGAAAGGATTTGTTTTGTCTACCTACTGCCTACTAGCACTTAATATGAGGCCTAAAACTACACCCGAGACAGCATGGAATTTGAAAAACATAAAAGCTAAAACTTAAGGCATCAAAGGAAATTAACCATGTATACAAAGGTAATTTCAGTGCCAGAGAACGGCATTCTTAACAGTATAGGTACGAATCTGGTATATTTTTTTAATTTTGAGAAATTTTACTAAAAATGTAAATTCAGTCTTTTTCAGCCACACCTTCAAGTACCTACCAAACACAAATTTTTGCATTRAAGTTTAGAGGACATCTGGTGTCTCACAATAAATATTTATTTGCAGCAACAAGAGTAACACAAGAATAACAAAAAAACCCCAACAATATAATGCCAGCAACATTTATGCTGTTAAAGTGTTYTGATTTTGTTACTCTATAATCTTTRCCCCTTTTCCTCCACAATAAATTATTTTTGCAGGTTTTTTACAGCTGAACCCCTGCCATTTTTATATCTTTGCACCAGGTCATAATAATTTTATTGTTTTACATAAAATGAATTAAACAGTGATGGGGATAGCATGGTGTCACCAAAATTTAAGTTCATTTTATAATATTCCCTGTGACTGTATGTTGAATCTACTCAGAAGTTMGCAATAATCACTCTGCATACAGTCTCTCAATACTACTGAATTTTTAGACTTGTGTACAACAGAAACACAGAGCTCTTGGTCCAGAGATATTGAAAAAGACCATCAGCATTGTGAGGCTTTTTATAGTAGTCATCCGTGCTGCCCAGGCCAAAGCTTATCTTCCTTTGTAGAGGAGTGAATTTTTCACTTTACTCACCATGACAAGTTAACCTTCATATTYACATTCAATATATTTGGATAATTCTTTCCATTTAATAGTTTAAGAGTGTGGCCATTTTKTATTTTATTGGCAGAAAGTATGAAATTTTTAAGCAGAAAATATATTGTTAGACTGCATTTCAAAGATACTGTCACTTCTTAATGCTGTTTTTTCAGCCAATAGACTGGATATAAAAAAAGAAAAACTGTATTCAGAGATTATCAGTTACCTTTTCAAAATGATTCCTTAAAAAACCTTCACTTTGATTGTGCTACATCTCTTTATTGGTAACTGCACAGGATAATTTTAGAACCAAGATAAATGGTTTTGGTGATTTTTTTGTTAACTGTATTAGTTTTGCTGGCTGTTTAGCCAAACTCTGGTCTTGTCTTACTATTCATTGATTGGAATGAGAAATGATTTTGTCATATTTCTATATARGTTTACAGACCTGAAGCTAATTTCAATTTTATTTTTTTTTTTTTGCTGTCAACCTGGTATTTCTAGTATTCTAAAAAGAATTTTTCATCCCAATCCCAACCTGAATTCCCAAAAGATGGGGAATTACTATCCTCCCTCATCATCCCTGCAGTTTTTGTGCATTTACTTCTTGTGTCTTCTTCATCATATAGTAGTGTGGTCAGAATTTAAAATAGTTATTGGTTAAAAAATTAAAACACTTTTCTTTTGCTGGCTTATAAAAAGACAGGATATTTGAATTAGGGGACTTTGTTGCAAAGGGATGGGATRTTGGTAAAGCTATGTTCTATCAGCAATCAGACAGTAGCAATTCATTCTTAATTGGAGGATTTGAATAAATTCCTATTGCTATCTAATTAATTAATGTGATCTATTTTTAACCTATTTATGAGTTGCATTTGAACTCCTACAGTGGCTTAAGAGGGAGTAGCTAAAGAAATGTCATATTTTGCAAAAACATATCTTCCTGGGCTACAAAGCATAGTCATTATTTCTATTGCTGTCCTTTTGGATTTACTGATTCTGCTCCTGTCTTACAAAGTTGACAGCTGTGAGGTGAATCTCTCAATCACCAAAGTTTGCTGATCAGAAGAGAAATACTGTGGAAATTATCATTATTRAATGGAAGCTGTGACACTTATTTTCAATGGAATATAATAAAATAAGAATTCATAAGGTCAGATGTTATTAAATCCTGTAAAAATAGGATAATTAAGAAACTATATATGTGATTTCAACAGATTTGCCAACTCCAGATGCAGTGTTTCTGCTGAATTTACCTGCAGTGTTGGCTCAGTTTCTAAAGCTCAGAGAGACAGGGATCAGTTTTTACCTTATCTTAAAAACAGAAAACCTTGAGTTACACGTTTTACACTCCTGGAAAGGTTTACCCATATATCTTACTTAATATCTTCAGAATGGTTCTCAGTAGACTATATTTTTAAATTCTAGCTTTRCTTTTTAAGTCAAGTCAGTGGCACAAACAAATTTTTAAAGGGTTTAAAGTTTCCAGTTTAACAGCCCAATTTGTACACACAGGTAAAGTATCCTCAAATATCTTTTTTCTTGGAAGAAAGACAACAGGAAAATAGCCATGGAGTTAGCAGCTCTCTTCAGATGGCTGTTTCTTTCCAGTTTTGACATCTTATTTAAAATTATATAATTTAAAATAATTCTAATTCTAAATATATCTAATTTAGAATAAGATATACAAAAAGCTTGTTAGTATAAACAGTAATTTATTATGTTTTGGGTAGTTAGTGCCATGGAATAGGAAAAGTAAGTATCAAGTGTCTGCTCTGTCCAGTGCATAACAGTAGGGCTCAGAAACTCTCTGGGGCACACACAGAGCCTCGTTAYACAAACTTAATATCTAGAATCTAATCTCTTTGCATCAGTTAATAAAATGGATCCTGGCTGACTTTTGTGTCATTCACCTCACGTGGTGCTCAAGGAAGACATGCAAAAGCCATTTAGAATATAAATTTTTAAAAGCAATCATAGTGATCAAAGACCCATGAGGTGACCTCAGCAAAATACAAGAATACAGCTGTTCAGGGATGTTCAGGTAAAAATRAGGCAGTAAGATGCTCTGTTTCACTCCCTCTGAAAATTTTTATTTTCTTATCATTGTCCTCTACAAATGCTCCATGTTCTCTAAATAGAAATAAATTTTAAAATAATTCTTTTTTTCTCTTTCTACTGTAATGTTGTTCACCAAATTGCTGAACTCCAGGTCTTTTCTCTGTCTGTACTTCAGTTTCCTTGCCCAAGGAAGAATTTATGCACTGCTAACTTACAATCTGAGGTTCACATATCCTGTATATTTTTTGTGTCTGGGACACTGCTCAGCACTGCAGATTGCTGAGTTACATAGGTCCCTTAAATGAGGCATCTGTGTTAGCCTTCCCTGCCAGTTTACAGGAAACACTCAGGGCTGTTGAAGCTCAGGATAGCCTCTGTGGATTATTTGAACTGATAAGCAATTTGAGTCTTTCACTTAGCAGATGAGAATGGCAGAATTTCTTAGGCAGAAATCTTGTTGTTCAGAAAACCCAAATTCCAGTGTGCTGTTCCTTGAATTTATTTCTGCACTTTTTGAGTGTTTCTTGGAATTTCATTGCTGTGCCTCAGGTCTCTAGATGGTCTTTCCTGGGTTAAATTCTATCAATTTTCCCTTATGTTTTCCATCATCCTRCCTTCTGTTGCTGCTCAAGGAAGAGCAGAGAAAATTTCATAGTCTGAAGAAGAACATGAAGGCTGTATGTAGAGACATTCCTTACAGTATTGTTGCAAGAAGAGMTAAGTCACTAGAATGTTATGATTTACTATTTCTAATAAGATTTTAAAAMTGCTTAAATTGCAGCAATTTAATCTTTAGTTTTACTTAGGCTAATGCAGCCATGAAGCTTTTTAAGTATCTGTTAAAACAGTGCCAGATGCTGGTTTGGAGGTACAATGTYATGCCTTCTTCCTTCTCATYCTCCTCCWTGTCCTYTTTCCCTTCCCCCTTCTTCCCTATCTTCCCCTCTTTTTCTCCTCCTTCCTCCTTTCATAATCTAACCTTTCTCTCCTGTATTAATAAAGTAAAAACATCTAAATTACCACCTGTAAGCTTTGTTTTAAAAAAGGAAATAAAGAGTTAACATTCTGATGATTTTTTAGGTTTAAAGTAACTCCAAAAGATGGCAAAACATCCATTTTAATAGGAAATATTAGGAATGAAGTATGTGGAACACAATGATAATGGATTCTTATGGTAATCATAGCAYGGAGGGTGAAACAAGTATGTTTGAAGACTGATCTAATTACAGGTTTTCCTCTGATTTTAGTATGAAGTTCTTAATTTATTCTTCAAGCTATACTGAACTGCAGATCCTGAATTCTGTACTTCTAGGCAGGGCAGCATTCATTGATAATGAAATGCTCTAATAGTGGTCTTTAAATCAAAATCTTAGTGCTTCAGAGCACTAAACTATTATTAACTCYTTCAAATAATTGACTTTGCTAAGAAATTCTGAAGAGATATCTTTTTCTTAGGAAATATTATCTTAATGCTGATATCATTGCTTTGTCAAGTAATGTTTCTCSTTTTCCTATAAACCCCATTTTAATAGCTATTGTAATATTTTTTACCAAATTCATGTTATGAGCTGATGATGTATTGCAGATGTGTTGTTTATGTTTGTAAATCATATGTGTGAGTCATCCTCATATATCTGAACTCCATCCAGAAGCATCTTGTTATTCACTTTTTTCTCTTTCTTTTCCCTCTCCCTTTTTTCCCCTCTTGAAAGCAGGGAAATTATAATGTTATGTAATATATAATTTTTGAATTTAAAAAGTCAGCAGAACATTTCAGAGTCTCATGGACAAGTTAGGGCATTAATGAGAATGAAGTACAAAGCAGATTGCAAAGTGATGGGTCCTCATCACCCTGGCCTTTTCAGCTTTATTTTCTGCTATGCAGTATCAGTAATCTCATAGAGCACTACATTGATATGTGCCATGATACCGTAAATCTTTGCAAGGAGAACAAGAAGTAATCTGACTGGTGCTACAAAAGCAGTATTTTATTAAAGTAGATGTAGTGATATCAATTTATATCAAATGGCAGTCTTGCAATTGTGGAGTTTGTTGCTTCAGACCTAGAGCTGGAAGTAATATTTCTGATTGAGGGTAATCATTTTTGTTTGTCTTTCTTTCAGAMTGCAAGCAAAGGTGAGTAAACAAAAGTATCTTAAAGTTATCAGTTTCGAGGGCAGTTAAAACACAAATTCATAAACCTGGTAATAGACTAACTTCCCATGAGGAATGAGGGTCATCTTTGAAGTTTAAAACTGTGATTTTCAAAATGTCTGCATCCTCAGCAATTTTGGTAATTACTATAGAATCATAGAATGTTTGGGATTGGAAGGGACMTTTAAAATCATGTTTCTCCAAATGACTTGCCATGGGCACCTTCCACTATACAAGGTTGCTCAGAGCTGCATCCTGGCCTTGGACACTTYCAGGCATAAGGCATCCACAGCTTTTCTGGTGGAGAAAGCACCTGTTCCAGTGCCTTTCCAACCTCACAGCAAAGAATTTCGTCCTAATATCTAATTTAAACCTGCCTTGTTTTAGTTTAAAGCCATTCTCCCTTGTGCTATCATTYCCTGTCCTTGTCAAAAGTCCCGTAGGCCATCCTTAGGTACTGGGAGGCCACAGTAAGGTCACTCATCACTCCAGAGCATTTTCYTCTCCAGGGTGAAAACCCCCAGCTCCCTCAGCCTGTTTTGATAGAATAGCTGTTCCAGCTCTCTATCTTCATGGTYCTCCTCAGGACTTGCTCCAACAGGTCAATGTCTGTCTTGTTCTGAGGACCTCAGAGCTGGACACAGCACTCCAGATGGGGAATCACAAGGGCAGAGTGGAGGGGCAGGATCACCTCCCTTGACCTGCTGGTCARACTTTTTTTGATGCAGCCCAGACTACTGTTGGCTTTCTGGACTGCAARTGCACACTGCCAGCTCATGTCCAGCCTCTCATCCACCAGCACCCTGAGTAAAGCATTTGGATAAAGAAGTGTCATTGGTTAACCCCAGCTGGCAGCTCAGCTCCATGTGCCATTCCTTCCTCAGTGGGGTGGGAAGAGAATCAGGAGAGTAGTCAGAAAACTSAAATGTTGAAATAAATACAACTGAATAGAGATAACAAGAAATGAAAAATAAAKAATTCATTCTCTGTTTCCCATTGCCAGACTGGTGTTCAGCCATCTCTAGGAAAKTAYTTCATTATGCTGGTGACTTGGGAAGACAAACACCATCACTCTGAAAGTCCCCTCTTCCTTTTTCTACCCCCAGCTTTTATTTGTTCTTTTCCTTTTACCCACCTTTCGGATAGGGGRACCCAGTTTAGGATAATTTACAGCACTCAGAGTTACTCTAAATTACTAATTCCATATGAAACCTTCCTGGTAGGGGTTGATTATACTKTAGGAGATGACCAGAACCCAGAATGCTCTGGCATTCTCCCTGACAAGCCTAGAAATGGAGTAAATCAGCCCTGGGGAGTTTCTGAGATGTGACTAGGTATTTGGGACTGTCTTAGAGGCTACAGACCGTTTCAAGTCTACTTGTACAATGTGATAGTGTAGCAAGACTTACCAGGCTACTCATATTAAGGGAAAAAAATAGCTCTTTCCACACAGTCTGACTGTAGATGGATGATTCTGTTTTACCCCTTTTGGAGTTCTTTCTTTGTATCCATTTGACTTGTTTGCCCCATTATTCCCATTAGATCCTTTTTAATATTTTAGAAACAAGAAATGCAAGAAGATAACTTCATATGCCTGTGGTGACTTGCCTAATTTATCAGGACTTAATTTGGATGGTGTAAAGAAAAGAGATCACTTTTAGGATGGGATTCAACTGAATTGTCTTATATTTATCCATTTTTGCATTTATTTCCCTGACTCAGTGTAGCTCCATTCTATGGCAAGGGAAAGAATTAGTGCTTTGTAACAGGCTCTAAAAAAACTCAGAGAGCAACATTTTGGAGTCAAGATAGGTGGAGTTTTTGAAGCTAAACCATGGCATAATTAGTTCTCTAGTACACAGAATTAGTATTGTAAATACTAAGTATCAGTCCTTATGTTAAATGTCACAAAATTTGGACTGTGAGGATGGTAAAGCTGCTGCAGTTTCTGAGGCTTACTGRGAGTGCACAAATGGCTGACTGTATGAGAAAAAAAATTCTCTTTTGACTGGAGTTTTTAGTGTGAGGCCAGACACCTGACTTTATTTAGARGGCATCTATTCTGTTTTGAAGGCAATAATAAATGTCAGCATTGTTTGCTGGGCATCTTCAGAATCTTATAATGCAACCCTCATTTGCTGAAGCAATTACARATGTGTAAATGTGCGTAAACTACTGAAGTCAGTTGAATTATTCATGTCTGTCATACAYTTAACAGTTCTACGAGATTGACAAGAAAAGGGGTCCCTTGAGCAGGAGGATGTAATTAGGTCATTAAACAGCCAGATACTGGGAAATAAAGATGACATGGTCAGTTAAGTCTGATGGTTCCTAACTTTCAAATGTTTGATGTGCAATCTGAATAATCTTCTAGCATTATRTATATTGCATTTAGTATAGAATGCATAAAACTCAGTGAAGCTTCTTGCAGAGTCTGTTGTTTTGTGAAATAGACAATGTCCCAGTTTTTAGGCAGTTTCAGTGAGAATCTCAAGGTATTATTCTCCCTATTCTCCCTCCTCTATTAGGTGCATACAACTACATTAATTTCCATAGGCAATAATAAATCTATTGGGCACACAAGCATAATTCTGGCTGAACTGTTTCAGCAGTTATTGTAGTTTCCTTTATTTTAACTTCAAGATCTGTGAAATTTTAAAATGTTTATTTCACTTCTAGGTTTAAGTGCCACCCTTGGTACCTCTGCTTTCCACGAGCACTTGGCATATTTTTATCCCTCAGATTAAAAAAAAATATTTGTTGGATCACTAAATAACCCTTACAATCCTTATAAAAATCTATGCATGCTTTACATCTGTGAATTTTAAAGCTTTTGCTATTTCTAAACCTGGAGAAATGTTGTCACAGGGTACTAGAATACCTACCACAACACTGAATTTCATCTAAAAACATGGATTATAAAAATAGATAGATTTGTATACAAATAAGCATAATGAAAGTTCTTGACCCATATCTCACAAATKAACTGAGTTCATTGTGCCTATAACAAGCAGCTAATTATTTCAGAACCTTAAGGTTCCAACAGAAATCATTACTGAGTACTTCATAATTTGCTGATATCACATAATGACAAAGATAATGGGCATAGATTTATGTGTAATAGTAAGAAATTCAGTTAAATGCCTGCCATAGAAATAAAGCTGTTAAAATATTATCAGCTACTAATATTTTCACTGATCCTTGCACATTGAAACTCTTCTAAGGACATGCTTGTTAAAATTACTGACCTCTTAAATKAATATGAACAGSMTATATTTAAAATAAATATTTTRAAGACRAAAGTATGCAACACATTAGTTTATGCCAGTGGCACTATGCAGGAACTTTGAATTAYCGGATTAAGGTGCAAATTGTCACATAGATTAATTTTACTGTATAGTGTTAAATAATTCCTTGTTATTTGTTGCTTAATTAAATATGTCTGTGTGATTTCAGTGCTTAGAAAAAATATTAGTTGATCTTGAGAGCTGCTTTTTTATGGTCATAGGACTTGTATAGATGCAGTCCAGCTGTCTCACACTCAAAAACAACTGTGAYCCTCCTGCTGTTTCTTCTTTCCGTGGCTCTGCAGCTGTTAAATTCTTTCCACTCAACTCAAATATTCGTGGCACCCTTTTTCTCCTTATCTATATCTTGATATTCTTTACAACCATTTAATCTTCAGCAGAGGAACCTGGAATGGCACTTCCTAAAGCTAGATTTTCTACTCAGGCAGTTTATACTGGTGATATCTGAGAGCMAACACAAAATCCTGTGGAAGCATGCACATAAAATCCTTTTATGCATCTTAATCACTGGATCTTACTTTGCTTTCTTGTTTAAACCAATRTGGCATTAATTTAATGTCATCTGTTTTAGCAGAATTTCTCCAGCTGTATTCCACTCTAAATAAAAGCAGAATCTGGTCCACTCTTGGCACACGACTTTAGCGTATCTTGAAAAATGATGCTTTTATGCAGTTTGTCTAACCATTATACAATCCAGAGCCAGGAGAATCCCTGTTACCAAGACTGATAGTACTCACAGGGTTCAAAGGCACAAAGGAAGCTCCCACAGAAGAGAGCAGCAGTAGAGATGATCTCACAGAAAAGCTATTTTGCCATATGGTATAAAAAGGTCCAAAAATCCTTCCCCATAATCCAAATAAACATTGTCTAAGCTACTAGTGAGTATTGTGGGAAGGGTTTTGTATGTTCCCATTTCTCTTTGGCTGAGTACTGGTTGCACAGGAGAAAAAACACCAAAAGGAATGAAGAAATAAAGCATTATCTAGGTGGAACCGCAAATCTAATCCTATTTCTCTTTAATATCACAATTTCCATTGGACTCTGGTTTTGCTTTCTGCTTCTGCAATATACATCTATCTCAGTATGTTTCCCAATGAGCTGGGCACCTTCTTGGCAAACAGTGAGCCACTGAAGTAGCAATGGCACCAGGAGACCAAGCASGAAAGTTGTGCAAGCCCACTTTGGTGTTTCAATTGAAGAACTTTTGATGCCCTATTGTCACGTGGCTGTGTCTGYAAAGAAAGGAAAGGAGCTTCACTGGACACCAGTGCTACAACACCTTTGTGTTAAACAGAATCACATTAGCAGGTTAACAAATTCAAAYTTATTTTATAGCCCATATATCCTGCATACAGTAAAGCATTTTATGGCCCTGTGTGCATGTTGGTGGGATGCCCAAGMATGAAGAGGTAGTTAGCTATGGAAAAGACCTACCTAGCAAGAGCTAAATGTAAATGTTTGCTGAGGTAGAGTCAGATGTGTATGTTTGTAGATGCAATAAAGCTGYTTGTTTGCTCAATGCTAGCTTGTTTCTGAGACAATGTCTGATTTTTGCCAATTTTTAAAGTAAATATAGTTTACATTGCTTTATCAAGATGAAATGGGAGTGTCAGCTTTTAGTAAGAAGGTGCAAAAAAGTATTGTAAATCTTCAGGGAATCTTTAGCAGATGTTGCGAATTCATATTTTTTATTTGCATAGTTGAATCCACTAATCCCAAGAGCTGAACTATAATTTATATTCCAYTCACTATTCTGCTGCCACATTGTCTGAGATGAGGAAGCCTCCACTTAATTACAGGAAGTATATGAATAAATAATCTAGGACTAAGACACACATATCTTCATTACTTTGTTACTTCAGAAACTGAAATTCAGATGTCTAGAAAAGATTAAGGGTTGCAAAGTCTAATGCAAAAAAACCCCATAAAACTCAGGAAAAAAATAATTCTTCCAATTAATTTCTTTGTCATCTGTCATAAGGGTAGTATCTTTAGCTGAGAAATTTGTCTTTTTATTCAGTCTAAATTAAAATGTCTTATAGGCCACTTCTGCGAAGGTTTTTAGATCCAGTGGATTTCATAGTCATGACCCTCCCTCAAAAGTCTGTACTGAGCTCTACATTGGCCCAGAGCTGCCTCACATTTGAGTCATTGTAAAATTTTTGTTACGGAAATTTTCTAAGTATTCTTCCAGTTTTATTTCTTAGTCCTAGATTTTGCTCTTTTATCTTAGTTACGTCATTTATTGTATATTTTCCTTTTCCCACAGACACATTGTATCTGTGGAAGCATGCTATATATATTTCCTTGTGTAGGAAGAGAATTTTTAATTATTGAAATAAAAAATCAGTATATTTTACCAGAAAAATTCCAGAGGCATATATAAAAACAAGGTAAAACTACGATAATTGGTCAGTTTTTTGTAAGATGACTTTTACCATTATTAGTTTTCCAAAATTAYTGTACTTTTATTTTCTCCCTTAATTCTATTGGTCTTAAGATCCAGTCACTTATGACTGTGCTGCTTGATATCAATTAAGATATTAAAGAAAAAATCAATACTGCTATGGTTGACAGGTACTTTGACGTTTTGGTTCATTGCCATATATACTTACAAATTGTTTCAGGTATATTGCACTTCATGCTCATATTTACAACATTCTGTGTATTATTATGGTTATTTCTGTGGGTCTCTATGAAGCAGTCTTGGTACAAAATTTTCCATATAACATTGAACCTTTTAGTCTTCTTATACTGAATATTTTTAGTCCTATAAAAGTGCAGTCTGTCTGATGTAATCTGTTATTCCTAAAAGCATCTTTTTCTTCTTCACATCCACAAATTTATTTTCTCAAAAATTTTGAATATGTGCTTTGGTTCTTGATATTTATGCTCTATGAGAAGATATTTATGTCATATATATTGTACAGAGATTGACAGAATCACTTTAGTTTTCTTGGAAATTTTTATAATCTATTTTCTCTTTATTAATTATCTGGAATTTCACATGCTTCTCATATATCAAAAATAATTAGGTTATTCCTTCAAGGAAAAAAAGAACATAACAGAGGGAAGAGGAGTGAATGAATATGTATCTTTTATATAAAGGTAATATTAATCAAAATTCCATCCTTTTCTTTGCTGCTCACTGATTTTKTAAGTTTTCTACTGAAAATATTTTAGAAAATCTTTCTTCAGTAGAAAGGCTCTCTAGATGTTTCAGCTTCCACTTGATAGACTTTTCAAATACAAACCTTACTTAACCCATTCTTCCCATCCTCCCCAAATCCAAACAAACAAAACTACAAATCCTGAGTTATAAGCACATAGTGACAAGTTTGGCAAACAAAGTCCATTTCTATCACATACTTCAGATATCAGCAATTAATGATTGTCAAAGAGAAAAAGGATTAAAAAGGGGGGAAAAAAGAGAATTTACCAAGACAGCACAACCTGAACCTTTATGATGGCAATTTTTGCATTTCTTCTAGCAGAAATGTGRGACAMAATTTAATTTTGATTGCTGCTTTTTACTCASTACCTTTTTGATAGATCTTATTAAGTAATACTAGTTTACCTTGGCAGAGTACATTGTAGTAAGCAAAAGAAAGAGAAAATTAAACTACAACATAATGAATTACACTGACAAGTGTCACTCATTTTTCCTTCATGTAAGTTGTGTTTGGATATGTAAAACTTAAAAAGCACATAACTGATCACTCTTTTGAAACAGTTACCTGCCCACCATTTGTGATTTCTATTTTTAAGCAACAAGACAAAGACATGGAAAGAAGGAGCTTCCTTCAGGAAAGATTTGACTTGTGTTGGAAATGATCCTCTTACTGAGGACATTGGATTGCAGTCAGTAGCTGCCTTTAACGTTATTATTTTTGGTGTTTCTTTCTTAATTAGGCAAGAGAGAGACCTGAGAATAAGAACAGCAAAACAACCAACCAACAAAAGTAGTTCTGTGGCTTCAGTTCAAAGACATCTTTTATTAAGCTATTGATTTGGAGCTGCCTGTTTTTCTGCCCTTTGTACTTGCCATGTTTTTCCCTTTAGTGTCTTCTATCATGTTGTGCTACTGAAATTGAGTGAGTTGTGTTTATTCCAGTGCTTAAAGATTTGCTGTGCATACAGAACTGGGAGTACAACCCTGCAGCCCATTTGTGCACACTCTGTGTAAATCAAATAGCGTGCTGAACCTTGGAATATTGCTGTGGGTTACTGTGCCATAACCTGAACTGCAGAATATTCTGTCTTGGGGAAAAACAGCCTGCTGGATCTTGTCAGCTGTGCACTTAGGGAGGTGAGGGAGAAAATGATTAGATAACATCCTTATCTGTGAAGACCCAAGAGAACTGAGTTTTCCCTATTCATAAGCTATTGGCAGCAGTATCTACTCCAAACAAACAAAAAATTTCCCTGATAGAGCACATCATTCAGAAGCAAAGAAAGAGAGGTCAGAGCACATTTTTGCAACACCAGAGAACCCTGGCCAGTCCATACATGCTCACAGTGTGAGCCTGTTTAGCCAGAATGTGTTTCTTCTGTTTATGCCTCTGAAAAAATGACAAGTTAGGACAAGGAGGGTGCTAAAGTGAAAAAGCTGGGGAAAATGGATCTTCTCTCACACTGATGTCATGTGGATGAGTGCTGGGGAGACCCCCCCCTTCACCCTGATAGTAGTGTTTGCTGTCTCAACTTGTAATTAGAAGAGGTTCTGCATTTACTTCATAATCAACAGTACATTAGTCTTGACATGGCAGTGGACTGGTGTTGATTCAAATTAATCCTTTAGATCTCCCTGTTTCATATTTTATTTTGCATCCCTCTATGAGTGAATGAGTTGCTCTACTATCCATGAAATCCTGGGGGATTTTAGCTTTCTGGMTATGAAGGACATTCACTTTGCYTAATCTAGGCTRGAGGCAAGAGCATCTTTATACTCAGTGGAAAGATATTATGGTCTTRTAGTGCATAGTTCATATGACCTATTGCAAACATCAATATTACAGTAAGGGGTATGACACCAGAATRTTCTATTCTACTGAATCTAAGAAAGTCTAGACAAGTAACTTGTAAATCCAATTTAAACTGAAATGTATTTCACAGGATTAAARACCTTTTTTAGCAAGATAGCACTGAGTATGTTTTCTGGATTCCTTAGGATCCCCTCTAAAGCCYTACAAATACATTCTGCATTATCTACTGTGGGCAAAATATGTGATCTGTCAGGTGGGAAGAAGCCTGGTACTTAAATGGGTTTGTTCATTCACTTCAGAGTGGACTAAGGCTGAAGTGCTAGGGGAAGAATTCTCTGTAAGGGAAAGTTTMAAAGACTCCCTAGATTGCATTTCCCCTGAAACAAGCTCCACTGTYACGAGTAATTCAAGTTTATGTATACAAGCCTGCATCTTAATTTCAGTATTCTTATTACTAATTTCTGTGATAGAATAAATTCTGAAAAAAAAAAGTTCTTTTGCTATTTCTGAGAATGATTAAATTTAAGTTGATATTAAATTATTGTGTCTACAAGGAAACACARGGTCAATCCACAGTAAAAAGTATCTGAGACCCTAAAGATATTTTGCATTTTAGTAATAATGTCACACCTACAAGTTTTTATTTCTTCTTCATATCTAAGTTTATTGTTAATTTAAGGAAAAAAGTTCTAGGTTTTTCATTTTTTCACTTGTTCAAAACTTAAGTACAGAAGAAATTATGTAAGTTTATGGTTAGACCATTACTTCTGTCCAGGACAAATTTGGGCTGCCACCAACAGGTGTAGTCCTCTTATTCCCATTCATTCAGGAACTTCCATTAATTCCCTAGCCTTGACATGGGTATATGCACAACTGGACTGAGAATCAAATTGGGGAACCATTGTGGCTGAAAAATAGCTGCAAACTTTGGGTTCTTATCTTTATACAAGATGAAAATGGTTGATAACAGATGATAACACAAGACATAAAGGTACRTTTTCATTCTGGGTGCTTAGCCAGTAGATTTGAACCAGTGATAGGACAAATAAGGAAGTTCTCTTAGGCCCTCTGTTAGTTACTCTGCAGGATGAGTAGCTCAGTCAGACAAGCAGGCATAAAGGTGAGCTTTGTCTCAGTCATCCAGARTGAAAAGTCTGGACTTCTCTGAGTCCATTTGTGGCCAGTGGAGAAAGGCACCTCCAGAGGGCAATGTCTTCTCATTTTATCAAAAATATCTAGAATGCATAGAACAAGTCACCCTGKGGAAATACCTGTCTTCACAGACTGTTTTGAGAACAAGGTGACTAACTCAGGCTGGGAGCACARCTTTTCAGTGTCAAACATAGGGAACAGTCATCTTCCAAATGTCCTACTGTATTCACAGAAGACATTTATGGCAGAGTTAAATTTCCATGGCTTCCTCTTTCTCTACCATCATAACCCATCCTCCTTTTCTAAGATAGAGCTTGCTTTAACAGATACAAGGGGATTGTGAACTCATTAGACTTCCAGGGTAATGTGGTGGAGTTTCAGAGACTTTAAAAGCTGGAGGAAAATGGTGGATCATTTTTGCCTGGCATCCTATATAATACAGATTGTAAGGAATGTTTGGCTGTCCTTGAATTCTATCACTTCCATGTCTTTAAAGAAAACTTGAGCCAAACGTAGAACTTCAACCTTTTAAATTTTAATTTGGTTTTTTTTCAGGAGAGAAATATATTTCTTTGGGTTTCTGCTGTAAGGGAGTTTCAGGCTGACCACTTTTGCAGTTACTTCTTCATGCATTGTGAGTCAATGCTTACTCATCTTTGCTTCAGTCAGCAGTTGCTAAGCTTTCCAGCAGTTGTTTCTCTAACACTTCTGATTCCCTGTGATTTCTAAGAAAAACCTGTTGATACAAGTAGGAAAACAAGGTGACCCCAGCCTTATTAGAAACCCTTAAAATAAACATCTTTGTGACCATGCAGCTAGTGGAATATTGGGAAAGTGCTATCYCCAGTTTTCTAATGCTAATCTGGAGTGTGAGACTAAGGATCTGTGGTGAAGCTTTGGACCCTTCCTACCAGCATTCCTCCTTATAGTTCCTGGGCACAATTTGGGAACTAGGACAGGCTAGTGACCAGTCAAAGAAGGTGGCTTAGAYATGGTTACACTCTGTTGGAAGAGGACAGAGTTTAATAGAACATAGCAGATTACATAATACTAAATGCATAAATAAATCATCGGGCTAGGGTTTTGCCACATGGTTTCTGTGCCAGAGAAACAGTCCCTCTCACTTTTCATCCTAGTATAGACTTAGCTGTGGGACTGCTACCAGACAGTAGAGGTATTTCCAGAGCTGAGGTACCCAAGGGTCTGTGCAACTACATCCATGTAGCTGGAAGTCTAGGTGAAATTTGGTCCTACAGCAGTTTACCTGCAGATGTTGCTCCAGAGTTGCCACAGCTTCTGGGAGAATTGAGGTCCCTGAAGTCATTCTAACACTGCTAAGCTTTGCTTACCATAGTGTGTGCAAGGGGTCCCAAGACAGCAGAGTTTTGGGTTGTAGCAGGACCATAGGTGAATTTGGCTAATAAACAAACAAACAAACAAACAAATAAATAAATAAATAGTTAGAAAAAGCAATTACCCCACAAGCTTCAAAACTCATCAATTTTACTGAGAATTTAATCAAAAGTAACATGTTTGCAAAGCGTATATCCTTTTCAAAGCCTGGCTTTTTGTAACAAAAAAAAAAACATTCTGACTCATTACATGCAGTCAGATCTAGACAGAGGAATACCTCYGAGAAAGTATAGTAATATTATGTGGCATTAAGATGAATAAAATTMATCCATTTCTTTAGTAATAAATTACAACAAATTTAATAAATCCACAGTTAGTTTGAATTTTATACTTTATTGGACTTTGTATTACTTAAGTTTCCTTCCTTGCTATTTTTATCTGGTACATCAAAACACCCTTTAATATCCAGCATTTTCTGTCTTTGAAGGTGCTCAGTGCTATAATCAAGTCTCCTCTTKAACTTCTTTCCAGTACTGTAAACTGATCAAGTTCACAGAAATCTCTTTGCTACATAACTTTCTGTTCAAAATAAAAATTTATTTCAGACTGATGAAAATAATTTTTGTCAATGTCAATTTCTTATGAATTGCTACTCCTTAGGAGACATAAGTTGTATGATAAATACTGAAAACATATTTTCCTCCTTTCAATGACCCAACTTAGTCCCAATGATCTTGACTGGGGAGGCTTTTCATTCCTTTGGCATYGATTTTCAGTGAGGTATCCAAAGAACTGACAGGAAGCAAATTCGGGTTTTAGGCATCACTTGTTATTAACCAAGGTCATGTCTAATAATATACAAGATTTAGGGTGATTTGCCTTCTTGTTTTYTTCACCCTGATCAGAATTCCAAGTTTCCAGTTTGGATATCAAAGATTGGAGAGCCAAAGGAAAACTGACGGTTTCTACAAAGATGTCAACCAGGCCGACATTAGAGTAATTCTACTTCTGCTGTTTTTTCTAGGTATAAAGATTTGGCTGATACAGCAGCAGGAGAGAAGAAGAAGTTGAGTGCCAAGGAGAGATGTCGTCTTGTTCTTCAGCAATGTAAATTACAAGGCTGGCAGGTTTGTGATCTACAAAGCAATTAAAATATCATTCTTTAAACAAGCTAGCTGAGTCATTTCCATTGGTGGCAAGCCACCAGATCCTTTGCAAGCAGTGTATTCTTTTGACATTTAATATATGCTTAGGTAAATTATCAAACTGATTTTTAGAGTTTTATGAGTAGCTGTTACCATTGTGTAAAAAAMATCAGTGTATTRTTGTGGGGAAAAAAAAGATTCAATTAACCATGCRCACTATGTAAAATTTTATCAAGATTTTTGAAGGTGTTTCGTATATGCATTTTATTCAGGTTGAATGGTACCTGAATAACCCTACATACTTTATTTCTTTAAAATCCTATGCTAAATGCTCTACAGTCATAACAGGGCAGACTCAAAACAGGATTTCCCAGGTGGTCAGTGCATTTGTAGGTGTCAGYATGCTGATCCACAGATGCACCAGAGAACCTGAAGTTGCCGTACATCAAGTAAAGTTAAAAAAAACAAATAAAAATACCAAACACTAAACAGGAAACTATCAACTCCCTATCCTGTCTCCTTATCYTGTTTATATCCTAGTCAATTCTCACCAATACGAAGACTGCAAGGTGGATGTCTCCATTTGTCCAGAGTACTCAGTTATTTGCTTTTGGATATAGCTTTGTAATAGAGTGGGACTGATTTCTTTAGTATGTGCATTTTAAAAACAAAAATGTGTTTCCTTGCATAGTATAGAAGCTGTTGAATAGAACTGAAGCTTTCTGT
>CADDXX010000042.1:899592-926360 GCA_902810485.1 Alauda arvensis
TTTTTCTGGCCTAGCAGGACTGAAATCCATTACACAAGAGAGCATCCAGACCAATTTCAGGGGCAGCTGKGAAGTTAAGGGCTTGGAGAGTGGTTAGAGCACTCCTATAGGCTTCTTCAGTTTAAAGGATAGGATCCCCTAATTAATGTATGACCTCTGAGTAYTAAGATGTCCAGAAAAGTTTCTGCAAGCTGTTTATAAAGGCTGAGGACTAAGTCAGAATGTGTGCTATGGGTATTTCTCAGTGGCCCAGATTCCTTAGTAGCAAGAGGAACAAAAGAAGGCCCCCAYTTGGCTGGCAGCACACATACATGATCACCTGAACTCAGACACACAAGAAAATTTTTATTTCGCCAAAATACCGTAAAGCTGCAGTTTAGTCACCAAGCAAAGTAGGGGGCACATATGGCCCCTCTTCCTCAATAGAAAAGACCAAAAGACTGAGAAAGATAACAATATTAAACTAGACTTGCTTTTCCTACCCAGGTGTTGTAAGTTTGCTCTGATCTGTGTTCTGCATCATTGCCACAAGGTTCCCTATTAAAAAAACAAACAATCATTAACATTTAGAAACTGTACCTTCACTTACAAGTACCTGGAGATGAGAGAACCTCTCACCTTTAGAACGTGAGTAGAGATTACAAGCTTGATATTGGACAAAAGTTGTGTAACAGTAATTGCATARGGTGCTCCAGTCACAAAACACAGAGCAGCATGCCTATCAAGTCTATTTCCCCAGAGAAGAACCATTGTTACAGCACAAAAAAAAAGCAGTTGGTCACCAGTGAAAGCCTGGAGCTCAAGACTAGTGTTTCTGTAGCAATAGGCATTTGAAAACAATCCTGAAACCTCAGAAGACAAAAATAATAAAAAGAAATAAAAACATAATACTTCCATAATGCAGAGTACTGAAGCTTGTGATATCAAAAGATTTTAGAAGTCCTAACTCCRGAATGTTATTAACTCCRGGAGAAGTCATGTGTGCAAAACTACAGTRGTGCATTATCCCTCAGACCAGAAAGGCACAAAACTCTTCAGAGACACTGATAAGTTAAATGGAATAGGAGGGTTTGGGGGTGAGAGTTATACCAYTGTCACTCAGTGACTAAGAGGCACATGGCAACAGACTAAGCTGCAAGGAATGAGATTTGGAAAACTCAGTGACCTTCTCTGCACACCTTTTTCAAGCCACAGAGAGGTATAAAAAACAAATGGAAAGATGAAAAGCCTAGAAGAAAATTTAAGAAGAAAATTCACTCTAAGTCCAATTTCTTATATGTCCAGTGAATACCAGCTTGGTACCAATCTRTTTGTATAGGTGATACAAAACCACATAACTATCAKCAGTAGTGAGTAATGTCTGTGTCACATAACCTCTCTCTCAATTTTCTTTTTGATTCATTTGACTAATCATGAAAGTTGAACTTTAAATAACAATCTAAATGAAGAAGATTACACAATCTGCATTTGTCATGGATGCTCTCCTCTATGTTTTTACAGCAGAGGACTCTGAAAAAAAGAAAACATTTAAAAGGTAGGAAAAAAAGAGGAGGAAAGGAAAGAAAAAAAAAAAGGAATTAGGAAGCAAAGATGATGTCAGCTAGCAAAGTCAGAAGAAAGGAGTCATCTGTAGTGCATTACTAAAAATCATTCAAAAAGGAGGGGGTTACACATATAACCAGTTTATTCAGCCACTGTTGCCAATAGTAACGACTTCAAATGAGTCACTGCTGGAACTAAAAATCTATTTGTTACAGAAGTTCATGAATAAATCAAAAATTGTCTTCCCCAACACTGTTACTTGCACTTCCCTGAAGAGCTGTTGCAAATTCAGGTAAAAAAATGAACCAAAAAGATAGCTAAAATAACCTCATCAAAGGTGATGATATTTAGGAGAAAGCAACACAGATCTGAAATCAACCTCCTTSTTATATGTCATCATCAGAAGATGAAGTTGCCTATAAGCTCAAGAGCAGAGGGAGAAAAAGAAAGAACTGCCCTTTTTAGCTGAGTGAATCTGGATGATACTTTATTTAACTTTGTTCTGATAATGTACCTCACCATCCCATTTTGAGAAAGGTGATATTAACCCGGGGGAGGGAAAAGTGTTCTGAATTAAAATCCCTGAAAATGAGTAAAGAAAATGGTATCTTAGTGTTTATTTCCTGCTTCACAATTTGTCTTTTCCTTCTCACGTAAGCTGTGTTTGAAGAGTGTTTTATTAACCTACAAAAAAACAAAGCTCAGACCCTACTCACAGAACATATTTTTTCTTCTCTTGTAAATACTGCRGTCTATTTTCAAATTGACAAAAAGTGCAGAAGATCCAATAGCAGGGTCCAATTTTGGTTTATTTTTTACTGTTTGACAGAGCATACTAGAAAACAATATTAGTTGGTCAATGKCTTGTGCTTGCTTCACTATCTTATGTGTTAGAAGCAAGTATTTATTACCAGAGAATAATTAGAGTTGGAAAAGATCTCCAAGATTACTGAGTTCAACCTTTGACTGAACACCACCACGTCAACTAGACCATAGCACTAAGTGGTATGTGTAGTTGTTCCTTGAACACTGCCAGGGATGGTGACTTACASCATCTCCCTAGGGAACCTGTTCCAATACTTCATCCCCCTTAGAGTGAAAAAATCTTCCTAGTRTCCAATCTAAACCTCCTCTAGCACAGCCTGAGGCCATTTCCTCTTGTCCTGTCACCAGTTGTCTGGGGGAGAGGCAGACCTCCACCTCMCTACAACCTCGTTTCATTGTAGCTGGAAGGTCCTCCCTGAACCTCCATTTTTCCAGGCTAAACAATGAAAACTCCCTCAGCTGCTCTTCACACCAGCACTCCAGATCTTTCACCAGCTCCCTTGCCCTTCTCTGGACATGCTCCAGAACCTCAATTTCTCTGTTGGAGTAAGGGACCCAGAACTGCACACAGAATTTGAATGATCACTTCACTGTTCCTGCTGGCCACACCAYTGCTGRTACAGACCAGACTGCCATTGTCCTTCTTGGCCATCTGGGCACACTGCTGGCTCACATTCAGTCGGCTCTCGACCAGTACCCCCAGGTCCTTTTCTGCTGGGCCACTTTCCAGCCATTCTGACCCAAGCCTGAAAGGCTGCCTGGAGTTGTTGTGGGCAAAGTGTGGCCTGACACTTGGCTTTATTGAAYGTCATACCATTGGTCTTGGCCCATTGATCCMGACTGTCCAGGTCCCTCTGCAGAGCCTTGCTGCCTCCCAGCAGATCAACACTCCAACCCACCTTGGTGCTATCTGCAAACTTACTGGGGGTAACTCAATCCRAACCATTGATAAAGATAATAAAGAGGACTGGCCCCAATACTGAGCCTTGGGGAACTCCACTGGTGACTRGCCACCAATTGGATGTGGAACCAGCCACCTTCACCACCACTCTTTGGACCCAGACATYCAGCCAGTTTTTAACCCAGCAAAAAGTGCACCTGTCCAAGCCATGACCTGACAGCTTTTACAGGAGAATGTTTTGGGAGACAGTATCAAAAGTTTACTGAGGTCTAGGTAGACAAACAGCCTTTCCCTCATCCCCTAGACAGGTCACCTGGTCATGAAAGGAAATGAAGATGGTCAGGCAGGACYTRCCTTTTCTGAAGAGGATCTGCTGATCCCGTGATTGTCCTGTAAGTGCTGCATGGTGGCACTTGGGATGATTAGTTACATAATCTTCCCTGGCACTGAGGTGAGGCTGAYAGRCCTGTAGTTTCCCARATGCTCCTTCAGGCCCTTGTTGTCGATGGGCATGTTGGCCGAGCTCCCATTGTCTGGGACCTCCCTGGTTAGACAGGACTGATGATAAATGATGAAGAATGCCTTAGAGAACTCTTCCACCAGCTCCTATAGTAACCCCAGATGGACCCCATCCAGTGCCCTCTGAGTATCTGAGTGGGACAATAGGTCACTAACTACTTCCTCTTGGYTTACAAGGAGTCTGTTCTGTTCCTGGCTCTGTCTACAAGCTCAGGAGGCTGGTGGCCTTAAAAATACCTAGTTTTTCTGTTGAAGACTAAAGGAGGGCATTAAATACCTCTACCTTTTCCTCTTTGCATCCAAAAAAGAATGGAGATTTTCCTTGAGCCTGTTTTACTATCTTTCCCAGTGTGGCCAGATGGAGTTCTTAAAAGCTTATCTTCTTCAAAAGCTTATCTTTTGCCTTTCTAAACCGTTTTTCTACATGATCTAGTGACATCCTTATACTCTTCCTAAATTGCCTGGCCCTTCTTCCAAAGGTTGTAAACTCTCTTTTTTTTCCCCTGAGTTCCACCAAAAGCTCGCTATACAGCCTGGCTGGTCTTGTCTTTCACAACATGGGGATGGAAGTGTTTGTTGATAGCTTTATGAAATGTTRCTGTTGCTTGGGTAAGCTGAGCTGGAGACAACTAAACTAGGACAATAAAATAGTGGTTTCATTGAAGCTGACATGCCATGCAGCTTCAGTCATGCRCTTCAGTACTGGAATTATGAAAGTGCAGAGCTATTAATGAAAGGCAATTTTTGCCTCTTGACTCTGTGTGCAGTCTTGATAAGGTATTCTTTCAGCTTAAATATATACTTGATCACTACAAGCTTAGCTACTTGCTGTGACTTTTAGGCACATCTGTTGTAAGAGAAAATCAGATAACTAAATCAAAACAAACCATTTCTATTCCAGGCAGAGAGAAAGTAATAGAGTTGTTTAAACCCTGGAGAAGTCAGYGAGGTGATATTTAGTAACTTTGGAGTTAAATTGAGCAGATTTACTGGCTGGACCCTGTAAAGCATGAGRATCTCCTGTCCCTCAGAATAYRTGAAGGTCTTTATAKTAGGAAATCCCCATTTTCAGTGCTRTGTTCATTTATTGTCACACAGTGATGCATTAGCTAAGCAAACCCTACCCTCCCAATGGCATGACTTAATTTGCAAACATTATCATGCTTTCGGAGAAGTACGGGCACAAACAGTCCTTGGCTCTTTTTACTGACATTAGAAAACTTTCATTTGTTTGGATTATCATTCCTCACACTGTTAAACTTGCAAATATAAATTCAAATAAAAAGAGTGAGCTCATAGCTTACTGAGCTTTCTCATCAAAACTTGTAGCTCTACATTTTGTTTAGCTAAGGTCAGTAGTCTGCAATTAACCCTTCTGAGTAACTTCRGATGGAGCTTGCTGAAATCCAAACTAGTACCAGAAAAAAAGAAAACATCAATTTAATTTGCYTTTAATATAAAGTACATCTGTTAAATACAAGCACTGCAAAGGTCAGACTTCACTGAAAGTGAATATTCCAGCCTTTGACTGCTAGAAATGCTTATCCGGCTAAAAGATAGCAATCCTTTAAAAATGCTAATAAAAGCTTTGTCTTAGTTTATCTTTCCAATATTTAGCCTGCTTCCTCCAACCCACAATGGTCCCTTCTTATCAGTAGCTTTGAATTCTGAACACAAGAGATCACTCATTTGTCAAAGAATAAGACAAGTCTTGAGTTGCAAATGGGATGATCCAGAGACCCATCAGGTATGAAATAAGCAATACAGGAGAGTCAGTTGGAATGTTTTAATGAAGCTCCAAATGAAGGAGTTGAGATAGATGATGTGTCACACTTTCACAATTACAAACATTGCTGAAGCTGTTTCAGGAGCCAACAGTGCTTGTGGAGAAATGATCTTTGCTRGTGTGGAGCTGTGTTATCAAACTTGCAGTCGTGAGTGTTAAAACAGAGAATAAGTCCTCAATCTAAAGAAATCCCAGAAGTCCATTTAGAGATTCTAAATTCTTCTATCACTTCTAGAACTGCAAAAGGAAAACAAAGTCTGATCCACAGTTTTTACCAATCAGAGACAAAATCATGTTTTATTACTGTTCTATGGGTGTTTTCAGTGACTGGATTTGATAGAGCTGTCTTTAGATATTTTTAAATTATAATGTGTCCGTATATAATATTAGCGTACTATGGTCCTTTCTGGGAAAAAGTATATTTATGATTGAATAGCAGAATGTAGAACATAAGAGGCGTATGATTAAATCAGAGGAATTAGCAGAAGCTAATATGTAAATTTTATGCTTAGTTCAGAGAAYCTTTTAAGTTATTTTTTAAACAGAACTGTTTTTATGGCTTAAAATTAAAGTGGTCATGCTATAAGAATTGCTTTGTACCTGATATACTGAAATACTGGAGTAGTTTGCAAGCAATCTAATATATAAGGGATTCTTAATTTCTTTCTTTCCCTCAAGTAGGAAAMCTTTAGAGTTCATAAATTGTATGCCAGCTCATTCATTTTTTTTTAGTAATTTTGAAGTCCATATCCTGTTTGTTTTTCATATCTTACTTTAAAAGTCAATCTTCTTTTAGGCAATTAAAAATCAAAATCCCAGGGAGGAGGTGTTCATACTAGCAGAATTATTAAAACAAAAGCATTTATTTTTCCCTCATATTTTGGACTATAACATTAAAATTATATTGTCCCATTATATTTTGTTTCATCTTGTCACTCCATTATTTATTGGAAATAATTTGCTGGTTGCCAAAACCGCCAGAGAGTGACTTCCGACCTCACCAGTACTACCAAAAGACTGTTCTGGGCCAGACAGTGCCCACAAACTTAGTGACTGTGCCACACTAGACAAATCCATGCTTCCCTTCAGCCAGAGAATAGGACAGACGGTTGACTTTGACCTCAGAATGYTCACAAGCTCTTACTCTTTCAATACAAAGCTCTATCTTTAGCTCATAYATTTATGAAAAATATATCTTTTTCCCTCTAGGATATATTCCTCCCTCTCTCCATCCATCTTTCAGGTTTTGCTCAGGATTACTRGTCTTGCTAACTCAGTTTTCTTGATGATATCTTTCGCATCTCAGATCTGAATTCCATGTCTTCCTCTCTCCCCTCCCACCTCTCCCACCTTTTTACACTTTTCTAGACACCTTGCTTCATATTTGGTTCCAGTCTTCATCCCTTATTTGTTTGTGATTAGTTTTCCAGTCTCCTGCCTTAGGGTTTCCTCTCTGTGCTATTGCTCTCCCTGTCRCCTGTTGCCTGTATTTCTCATTCATGCCAAGAGACCCTTTCCTGTCGTTTCTTCTGTATTGTGAATGAGTGGTTTGGCTCAGGTAAGAATGAGATSGAAGAGCAGGCCTGGAGAGGAGGTGTGGAGGAGGATATATCACCAGATTCTGGTGTCATGTTTGTTTCTAGAATTCTGAATGCTRGAATGATAGGTCTGGTAAATACCAAGATCCCGTGAGCTAAAACTGGGGTATGATTTCCTCTACTGAGTGTTTCTTACATGCATTTTATATTTCCTGACCACTTCCTTTCCTTTCCTGTAAGACAGCTCTTCTTGTTGTCTCACAAGGATGAAGAGCTGTGAGGTTTGTACAGTTCAGGGAACAGGAGTGACCATTATTCTGCCCTTTCCCAGAGACCTGAATCAGTTTTTCCCTCTAAAGTCCAGCTCCTGACAAGAACATATATAAGTGCTTGATGTCACTTGCTTGAATACCAGATTACTCACATACTTTATATYAAGGCCATAAAAAAACTATGCTAAAATGTAGGTTTATTCAGTATGTACCACAGTGCAATGTCACTAGTTTGCCGAGACAAAGAAGRACTTCTAAAATGTATGAAGCAAAGCAGAGACATTAAACCTTTAAAAATAAAATTTCAGTCCTTAAAAATCAGTGGCCTGTATTTGTCATTATAATATCTTTGCAGACATGTACACTGCAAGAAGACACATTTTACAATAGTATTAAGGCTTTTTTCTAAATTTCATTAATGCTCTGTGAAAATGTGTGTCATTGTGTAAAATATCATTAGACTATAGTTCTCTGTCTTTTGTAGGTAGCTATTTTGAAAGTACTGCCAGAAACACACAGCACTCCCACAAATTGCCTTTTTTAAACTAAAGAACAGCTTTACACATTCCCTTGACACCTATTAAGTATGAGCTAATACTGCCTCCATGCCACCTACACACCATCTCAGCATCCATTCCTTAGTTTTGAATGTCTGTACTTCTACATCCTACACCTTTTCTGCAAAAATTTAAAAAAAAGAGAGAGAGAGAGAGAGAAAGAACAGCTCCCTCCCATTCTTTCTCTTTCCTTCCAGGAAAAAAAAAATAAATGGCCTGTAGGAGCAATTGAAGCTTTGGAAGTCATTAATGACAATTTTACTTAGTCTTTAAAAATGTGTCATTTTGAAAAATATCATTTTAAACACTAATGCTTTCCTAATTAAAATAACTATGACTGTAATTCACAGATGGTTTACTTTTACTGGAGTCTGAATGACATTAAAATTTCAGACTCAGATGAAAGCACTTTGTAGTCCAGAAAAAATATTGAAAAGTGAGTKTTTTAGTGGAAGAACATTTGAACCTTTTTTCCCCTAGGCAAGTAGGAAACATTTTCTGATTAAAGAAGAGACAAGAGTGAAGACAGGTAGCAGCCTCAAAAACTGGTTTGATATGTGACATGAAATTCCAACATTTTTCAGCACAATTGCTTTCACTGAACACCATAACTGTRAAGAGGGCAGTGAGACAATCGTCTACTCTTGGTCAGCCTTAGAGGTTCTCAGATTTAATTCAAAGACTAAGCACAGAGATTTCTATCTGTACTAACATAATCAAACATGTAGTAGCAGTTTCTGCTATACATGCATCTGTCTAGGGTYCTGCTCTCTGTAGATCTGGCATATGATGTAAAAATCTATAAATACCTTTTTTCTGAACGTAAAAATGTATTAGTATTGACATTTTGTATTTCTTCATTCACTTAAAAATTGTAGCAGGCTCCTACTAATGAAGTTCATAGCATAAGTGATGCCACAATAACTCCATTTATATTGTTTCTAGGGTGTAGGATGAGAGAAGAGCAGTAAGGCTTTGCATGTCCTTTAGATAGCTTTGTGACTGCAGTGCCAGACACTTGTAGCTGAACCAACATAAGCAATCGTCTTGACTGTGATTTTGTGACTGCACACTGTGCAATAAATTGCAACTCATTGTTTAGTTAAGTTACACAATTGAAATATTGCCTAAATGTGACCAACCAGTGCGTTAATAAGGAGACTAATTGAGAATGGGGTTGTTAATTTTGCCATGGGCATTACTAGTAATAATTTTTTTTAAGGTTTGAAAGTGTAACTTTTCATCCCCTTTTCTACTGTCAGAGTACCAGTATTGCTGTAGTAAGGGGAGAAGCCAGGACACTGAGTAATTAAGGACAAAGGACAGAAATAAGGAAAAATTGGATGATTTGGCATAGACTGAGACAGGAAGAAAAAAGTGTGTGATGYAGAGGAAAAGAAAGGTGGAGTATAAAGAGAAAATTTAATCAGAGTAGAGGAATATAATTTTAATTTTATTAAGTATTTGTTCTCAGGCTTTGTCTGAGAGCTGCTGAGATGAAATGGTAATTATAATAACCACATGATGATTTAATTACAGTTAATTATATGAATAATAATTCAGTTATTTTTTACAGAAGAATTCTGTATTTAAGGCAATGTAAGCAAGACAATGAAGATACTAGTAGCCAAAACTAGTAATAATGCAGGTTCWGTRTGTGGTTTGACAAGATGGATGGGRAAAAAACTGTTCAATGAGCAAAGGSTTAAGATAACAAGGGGAACAGAGAATTTTTAAAGGTGAGGAAGAAAAGTGAAAAATTTTGTTGGAAGTCATAAGTCAAGAAAATGAAGATGAGAGTATGTCCCTAAGAGTGGCATGTGRCTGCACAATTGGATCTCAGGGAGATCGCCTCAGATTAAGCACCATACAAAGACAGCCTGTTCCCTGTTTCTCAGTTTCCACAACGGCAAGAAAAATAAAACATCTCTTTTGTCACCTACTTCCACACACTTTTCAATAATTCAAAAGGGACTGTTTTATTGGGAAAAGAGATACTGATGGAAAAAAATAATTTGAAAGCATTCCAGTTTCATCATTTGAGTGCATCTGATTTTAACTAAAAGACTAACAATTGCACCATCATTGTTAGCTCAAACTTCAGGATTACACACTTTTAAAGCATTTGATTCAAAATAGTTACTTTCTGCAGAAGAGAGGAGGGAAGCTAAGGGACAAAAATTTGCCACAATCATTTCTGAATTTATTTAATGGAGTTTAGCTGTGAAATATATGTCATGGCTATCTGTCATCCAACACTACCAGGATGTACAGCTGTCAGTATTTGGATTAAAAACAATTTGGAAGGGTGTGCAGTTAACCCTCCAGATACCTGTCTCCCAAATCTGAAGTAAAAAACACCAGTGGAGCAGGATGGTTCAGTAAGAAGAGAGTTGGCCTTTAAGGTSTAGACAAACAAGAGTTGGAATTAATTTCTGCAATTTTATCCCGACTTGTATTAATTAATCAATATGCCTCTTAGCCATACAAAGCTAATAGTTAGGCAAAAGTGAGAATCTTCTAGGGTAGCACAGTTGTCTGGCACTGTTCCTTTTATTTCTATTTCTTCACTTTATTTCTATGAAGTGAAGAAAGTACTTCTGCAGAATTCCTGGAGAAAATGATTGTTTTATTGTTTGGAGATTTTTTTTCCAGTTACTCACTAGTTTAGAGCTGCTAGGTTGTWTGTGGGTTTTAGAGTTGCTAGGTTGTATATGGTTTTCTAAGTCTATTAGAAAGGAATGCTTTTGAAGATGATATAGAAAAGAATTTTATAGGATTGTTTCAGCTTGTTCAGARGGTATCAAAAGAAAGATGTTTTCTTTTGTTCTAGCTAGCTAAATTTGTCTCTAAAGGAGTGAGAGCATCTAATGATTGTCACTTCAAGAACTAAATGAATTAAACCAAGATACTTCACAACACCAGAATAAATACTTAGGAGATTAGTTTTCACAAATGACTCGCTCTGTCTCTGACTTTGATCCTGAAAGGAGACCCAAAGCACAGCTCCAGTAAGCAAGGCTGGGAGCTAGGATTCATAATTTTACTGGATATTAGGAATCATTGTCACTAATGGCAGTGACTTTCTCCCATCCTCCAACTTCAGTTAACTTCTACCTGTTCCACAGAGGGCAGCTATCTCACTATTTTCTTTTCCAYGTGGATTTGTCTTGTCACCTTTCTCCATGCATATGCCCTTCTGCTTTATAAGAGCTAAACCTTATTTTCTATTATGTTGTCTAACTTACAAGAGTAATTAAATTTGGAATGCTTTTTTCCCCAGCTTGTATTTAACTTGGAGATTGAACTATTTGTTCTGGATATTTTTGGAACTGAAGTGGAACTATCTGTCTGACAGCTTGTTCATCCTTTRCAAATACATCTTTTATTCAACCAAGTGATAACTGCATTTCTGTTAAAGAATTGGCATTGTTCTGTTCCTGAATTGCAGATATTATTTCAACCTTTTGCTGGATTGTTAACATGTGATCTCTATTTGCCTGTCATTGTTTTGGCCTTATTTGTTGATGATTTCTCTGGTGTTTGTATTCTAGATAGGAGTCAGAAAAGTGTTTCTTAAGTACTGGCAAGCTGACCATCTCAATGATTTGTGCCTTCAGCTTCAGAAGAAAATTATAACCTGCCAAAAAGGTAACAGTTACAGAACAAGTATTCCTGAGCTGTTGCTTTGTATATGAAGGAGAATATTGCATAGCAAAGAGATTTTCTCCACCTTGAATAGTTGCTGTATTTTATACATTTCCCTAAAAATACACACAGATTTTTGAGATGATAGTAGCAGTGGTGATTATTCTTGCATTTTCTGTCTGTCAAACATAATTTTATGGCAAAATCTTGAATGTAGTTAAAATTTAGAGGATCTTGAATATTWTCATTTCAGAGTAAGTTTAGTGATTTTTTTCAAAGGTGATTAATATCACCTTTACTTTTTTTTTGTATATCCAATATTGTAATAGTGATACAAAATTAGAATATTTTCAAATATATTGACACAAAAACCAAAGCTAATAAGTTAGTGTGTTTTGTTGTCCATATTTCTCCCCATTTTACGCCTGCATTTTTCCTAAGGTCACTGACAATTTTTGGCACATTTTTAACAGGATGTACTATCCACTGCCTCCTGTTTTCCTGTTACTTATGCTCCATTTCCTATCAAAGTCTCAAATAGCTGCTGAAAATATGAATATTGTTTTGTTTGAAGAAGCTTCCTTCACACCATTCATTATTTACCTAATTGGCTGATGTCTGCAACAATTCCCATTTTCATTTATTTAAAGGAAATTAAAAAAGACAAAATCCTGTCTTTTTTTTTGTCAGACACATAATATTGCAGACTTAAGAAATATAAACCTGTTTCATTTTAATTATCTATTCCTCACTGTAAGCATGTAGTGAAAAAGAGGAAGTCAAGAGAAAACCTGGAGCAAGTGAAATCCAAATGGTAACAGTTCAGAAATGAAYATGGAGAATGACAGGTAACAGATACAGCAGTTCAGCTGAGTTTATAACTAGGGAGTGATTTTTTAATGCAAATTACCCTATTATATTTATGCATTTTGAAAAGCAATAACAGTTTATCCTCTTTCCCTTCTTATGCTGAGTTATCAAAGAAATGAMATATTTACCTTTCTGAATCCAATTTGCAAACAGAATGCTTCAATATAACCCTGCACCAAAATTTAAAACATCCCCAGATATGTCCATGTTTTGCAGAAGTAAGAGAGCAGATCACCAAAGCCTGCCTGAAGAATGAAGATAACAGGGCTTCTTGGCTCCTTACAAAAGATTTTTTTTTGTTTTGCTTCTATCCTCAGTAATTAGGTTAACTTGAAAAGTCATTTTTGCCAGAAGTGTGTGTTTAAAGCTATGGCTCATCTGCATGCTTTTTATGATCTGAGAAACCTGAGAAAACCAGGAACTTGGATGAGTAAGCAGTAGTTAGACATCGACCTCATGCCATGAGCTCATGAAAGAAGCTGCCTTTTGCAAACAGGTGCAATTGTAAACTTGTAGAATTAGCATGCCTAAGAGCTCTGGCAGATTTGGAATAGAGTAGGATACCAGTAGATTGCTCTTATGTTATCCTAAAATTGGTATCCATTTTACTTGGACATAGTGATGCTTAGTGAGTAATGCAGTCCCAATGCACTTCTATCCCCTCACCCTTTACATACAGAGGACTTTGGAACCTAGATCTCCCCTGAAAACATATTGAATAATAGCCAAACTAGCCAATAATGACAATATAACAACAACAACAAAAAAAACCCCACCAAATAGAGCTGTTGGAAAACATCCAAAGGAGGGTTATGAAAATGGTGAAGGGCCTTGAGGGGATGCTGTAGAGGAAGYAGCTGAAGTCACTTGTCCTGGAGGAGACTTGTCTGCTTTAGCCTGGAGGAGACTGAGGGAAGACCTCATACCAGCCTACAACTTTCAGATAAAGTGGAGGGGCAGACACATCTCTTCTCACTGGTGACCAGTGACAGGGCCCAAGGGATGGATCTTCATGAAACTTGGAGGCTTGTTGGGCACTGGAACAGCTTCTCCAGGGAAGTGGTCACATCACAGCCTGACAGAGCTCAAGAACTGTTTGGACAATGCTCTCAGGCACGTGGTTTGACTCTTGGGGTGTCCTGTGCCAAGAGCTGGACTTTGATGATCCTTGTGGCTGCCTTACAATTCACAATATTCTGAGTCTATGATTCTAATTTCTGTATCAGGCTTTAAATATAGCATCATATACCTAGATAAGAGTTTAGCTTTAGGGTAAACAGCTCTTACCCCAAATTACTGTCAGGTCTTTTTACTTCAAATCTAACTATCAATCCCTTTTTCTAGATTTGGGGGAAAAAATCCAAAACAAAGCAAACTAGAAAAGTCCTTTCCAGTATCCTGAAACTTATCTTACACAAGCAAAGAAAGGGATCAAACTAAAGTGAAAGCATGTGTCGAAACAGGTTTACTTAAAAATGTATCTGTGAGTTTAGAGACTTTGTCATTTTTTTCCTGCAGGTATGAGAACTAAATATGATACTTTTTTACCTGAATCACTGTGAAACTTGTTTGTACCYGTAGAAAGGGCAATCATGCTGAAATTTTTSCATCAGAGTTCATGTAGATGAGGAATTAACTTGAATACATTGTATACACAATAGTTAATAAATTTCTCACATAACCCAGATCCATGGTCTACTGGAATTCTGATTATTCTAATCCTCATCCTTAGATGAACTCTCAAGTACTAGATATTTTTCTGCCCTGTGGGTGCTAACCTCARTTATTTTAATTTGCATAAGTGAGAATTATTTTAGATCTACATAAATGAGGAGCAAATTCACAAGGCAATCATAGTTCCCAGTACCCAACAGTAGTAGATGAAACTGAGCAGTAGGAGCTGACAGTTTCATTTCACAGCAGTTTTTTAGGTTATAAAATTGTTTTTGTTTAACCAAAACCAAAATCTTCCAAATCATTATCATAGAGAAGGGAGTGTGGAGAAATATCTAATGAAATTTAATTTTCATTTAATGAAAAACCTGAAGTAGTCAGTTCATGAAAATGTGTGCAAAAGGTGCATGTCTGTCTGCCAGCCCTTCCCAATACAGCTTTGTTGAATGTTTCTTCTTCATTTTGATGAAAGTGCATAATTCAGAGTAGCTCTGCAGTCTCTAAATGTTACAGTTAGTTCTAATGGATCTCATTTTACTGGACCATTCTAGCAGGCTACCCTAAGCTGCTCTTTCACGCCTGCTAACAATCCTATCAGAGAACAGATGTCTTAATTTCTTTATTTTAACCAACCTTGGTGGTGTTAAATTTTTTTTTTTTGGTCGAGTCAATGCACACACAGACACAAATTTTAAACTAACAAAATGTAAGTTTAAAATACAGATTTTTTTTTTGTTTTCAAAGTCACCCAGGGTTTGATACTTAACTATTTTTGTGCTGCAGGAGATTTAAAGTGAATATTTTAGGAAAAAGCATTTTTTTATTATTAAGCTCTTTCAAAAYTTTTATATTTGAGAGCAGTGAACTCTGATAATAATCTATGCATGTATTCATTCTTTTTGCAACAGTAACCCTTAGATTCTGACTCAGTAACATCTTATGAAAACTCATAAAATTGTCAACAATAACTGTACTATTAATTCCTTTTTCAAGTAAATTGGGTTAGTGCATTAATGTTTCAGGGTTTAAAGAAGTCAGATTTTATRAAATGTAATTAAAGGCATTTATTGGTTGTGATTATAAAAGTATAAGCCTTCAAAGCTGTCTGTCATAAATTATTWTGAGAAATTATTTCAAAGTATCTGAATTTGAAGGTTTTCAAACGCAGAGAATTTTGAATAGAAGCAGTATTAGTATGTTAACATTAGTCTTTCTTATATCTTTTCAGCTGGGCACTGAACATCTCTAAAAAATAAATCTTTTTTTTAGTGTCTAAACAAGGCACTAGAAGGCAATAGAAAGTACCTTACATTACCCTATGCTTTAGCTATTTATTTTATTCAATAACATTTTATATTCATAGAAGACTAATTGTATCTTTCTCTGTTGACATTTTTCCTTTAGATTATTTCAGCTTGACTCTTCATCATTTAATRTTGTTTTGCAGTGATTCTAAATCTGAAATTTAACTATATTGTTCTAAATGCTTAATGCATGTTAACTTTTTTATCCTACAATCAACATTCTCAGTATCTTCCCCCAAACTCAAACATCTTACACAGGCTATTGTCAGCTGACTTCCCTGATGAAAACCTTTCAATTGGCCAGAAAGAGAGTAACCAGAAGATGAAATGATGAAGTTTAACTTGATTTCGATACATGTAAAGTGGTGAAAACCAAGAGTATTTAAGGCAATAGGCAAATAATTCTAAAACAGGTTTTTCCCTGTAAGATATGCAGCAGTGGTTCTAGATCTGGAAAGTAACATGATCTTGTAGAACTTAGAAAAAACCCAAATATTCACACAAACACAAAGCTTTCTATACATTACTTAGTGTATTTCTTCCTTATAAGCCAAAACACRGGATCAGAGAATACTGACACCACCTGTTGCAGGCACTGGGATTAAACTGGTGCCCAATTTATTATGGCCACAGAGGCACCCATGCCTTGTGTTTCTGATCAACTGTACTTCCAGGGTACTGGGTGGTGTTTGGGTRGGATTTGTTGTAATGAATGTACATACATAAGAAAGTGATACAGGAAGCTGTTACTGGAGATGCACTAAAATCTTTTCCAAGCATAAAGTTGACAAAGAGTGTGAAGAAAAATTCTAATAGATACATGAAGCTGATGCAATGTTGATGAAAACTTTTAACTGAAAAATGCAGATATGATGTGACAGATACATTTGAGRAATTTGTATTAAATTAAGCTAATTGTTTTAGCTGARAGGAAATGAGCAGTGAAAAGTCTTTAAGTCAACAAAAAAAATCCTATGTTGTTTGTGATTTTGATGGGGTATTAGGTACATTAAAACAATTAAAACATCTTTTAAAGCTGACCAACAGCAGGCATTTAATTCCTGCTGCATTGACTGCAGTTAATTTATCCAGGTGTTTATTTTGATCTTCTGGCCTTTTCAGTGTAAATGTATGCTCTCACCATCTGTAGTATACGTTTAGGTATACATCTTACATTATGTATATGTAAGATGTATACATTTTATTACATCCATGCTGTAATGTACTAAAAAATAACATTCAGTGAAAAGAAGCATTTTGAGTTCTGATAGCTCAAAATTCTGAATTTACTGTCACTACTTTGTTTTAAGCACTGGCAGTAGGAAACAGAAAGAGTTCCATTTTACTATGTTATTTATATGCCATCAGATTTCTTTCCTAATTTGTATAAGATATTGACTGAATTTGGCTTGCTCATGTTTCTAGCTGAACACACTGTGAGATTAAGTTAATTCCCCATTAATTGTATTTCATTGGTCCATATTTTCTCCTTCCACTATGGTAGTTGTAAGGGGATTTCTAGCTCGCCAGCGCTTGCTGCAGAAGAGGAGCATCAAACAGCAAGAGGTCTCCTCAATCAAAAGCTTCTTGCAGAATGCTGAGGACATGGGATTGAAAACATATGATGACTTGGTGATTCAAAATGCCTCTGACATTGCTCGGGAAAATGACCGGCTCCGCAACGAGATGAATGCTGCTTACCAGAGGGAGAAGGGAGAGCCTAGAAACAGGCCAGAAGAAGGCCACAAAAGGTAAGATGAGAAACACCTGCTGTGAAGAATTAATGAGTCTCTTCACTTTTTGTGAATTCCTTCCCTGTGTAGAAAACTATAGAAATGACTGAGGGATTGCAAAAGGATTGTCAAGCATATGCTCATCCCAAATCAATATTAAGTTATATTTTTTCCCTGTATCAGGTAATTAAGTCTAGAAACTTAAGGAAACTACCGTATCCTATTCAGAGGGCACTGAGCTTAGAGGAACTTATTCAAGTCTCTGATACACTTACTTTTCACAGAAATACTTCCAATTCTATGATTAATAGATTRTAGTTTAACTTCATCAGAGCAAAGCAAAAGAAAAATTCCTCTGACTTAAAATACTGACACTGAGAAATTACCAATGTAATGAAAAACAGCTAAAAAAGTGTTAAAATACAATAAAGTCCAGACTAAGAAATCCTGATTTCTCACTGAAACAAGTAGATTGCTTGTGAGGAGGATGCTTTTATTTTAAAATGGGCAAATGTTTTTTTAACTCACATCAGTTTTCAGGAGTACCTATTTTACAAATCTAGTAAATGCTGGAGAGCCATTCTCTAGGAACTGTGTCCCTGATTTCTCTCTTAGATAGCTGAATGGGCAGAGTTAGCACTTGCAGTTAATGGGTATGYGTCAATAGAAAGAATGTGTCTATAACTTGCTGGACATATAAATGTTTATTTTTCCRTAGGAACTYAATTTTCATACAGAACAACTCCCTTTGCTATCATTGCTTTTGTCAGTGACTTTTATTAAAGTGAAAATGGCAGTGCATCTGCTTAATTAGCTTCAAATATCCCAGTGATTACATATTGGAGGAAATGCCTTTGTAGGAAAGACTGTAATTAAACATTACAGTGAAAACAAATTATCCACTGAGCACCATGCTTTTTTCATCTTTTGCTATTTCATTTACTACATGGGCAGCTGGCTATATCCTGTGCATGAATTTCAGCTCTGCTGGTGATTTGCCATGCAGAAATACAATTTAAAAAGGCAAATGCTTGGGGATTTGTTTGAAAAATGGCAGTATAGACATCCTCTATTTAATACATTACTACTCTAAGTTAAAAGGGTCTCAGTGTTTTGATTCTTGGAGGAATAAAATGTTATAAGATTTTTGTTTAAAAATCAATTTGTCAGAAGCAGCTGGAAGGTTATTTGTTAATATGTATTCAAATAGCAAACAAAAGGGGAAAATTTAATAACTTAATTGTAATTGAAACAACTAAACATGACTAATAATAATTAAAATTATTAAATAATAATAAAAACTATTAAAAGTAACTAATAATTAAGTTTAAACTGGAAGACATAGGGATATCTTGGTGGAATTGCTCAGGCAGCCAATGTTGCTGGTTAAAAAGGTCATCTAATATTTTATAAAAAGGTAATCTAATATTTTAAAGATTTGCATTATCTAAATAGAATTTATAGTTGTCTTTTTAGAAAATAATGATAAAGGCTCAGCATTTGCTGCCTCAGTAACTTTCTATTAAAATGGATTTCCCAGAAATTATCATTCAGATTAAAAACCCAGCTTTTGATTGTGTGCAGCAATCAAAGTGTGAACAATTCATTCAGTGAATGTCTGGTCAACAATATGAGACTGCTTAAGCAAGGCTGCATTTGTGTGAAAAAGGGCCGGTGTCCYGATTTATCATGAAACAGGAAATGGAAGAAAGCTAGCAGCTTGATCTGGATTTGTTTGTCAGAAGATTACTACACACATCCCCTCGACACAGCAGGGGACTTGTGAGATTGTTTACCAAAAAGCTGTTGTTACATTTGCATGAACAGGTTCATTGTTACTGCTTGAATAATGCRTCTGGGCCTCTTTTCTGTGTTTTCAGAGCTGAAGACAAGGCTGGGAAGGTCTCTGAGGACAGCTTTGCCGGCTGTCGARCGTCTAAGCACTTCCACTCCAGCTCTGTCCCTGTCCCCATGGCAGTGGACGGCTTGGTACATTGTACGGCTGGGTCATCCATCAGATCCCCCTCCCTGCACTCTGTTTTCAGCATGGACGATAGCAGTAGCCTGCCATCACCAAGGAAACAGCCTCCTCCTAAACCAAAGAGGGACCCCAACACACGACTGAGTGCCTCCTACGAGGCTGTTAGTGCTTGCTTGTCGGCAGCTTCTAAGGAAACCGCTAATGAAGGTTAGACATAAAGGCAGAGACAGTCTCAAATGTTACTCTGAGTTATTGATCCTTTCACTTTGATCCTTTTAAACACAGTCAAATGCCTTTGAGAGGTCCTGCTTCCTTGAAATATTTCAGTAGCAGTAAATAAAATTAGCCAATTTGCCATTTGTTCCCAAATCAGCAAATAATACTCATGYATTCTAATTGCCCAGTTTGTCAACAATCAAAACCTATTTGTAGAAATCTCTCTAGAAACAAGTAGTCTGTCAACATAARCTATTCTACCCCACTGACCATTTTATTCCACCTTTTGAACTGTTAGAATATCTCCCATCACTAAACCAGAATGCTTAGATCTTGAATTTCACTGACTTAAACATTAAACTTTCTCCTACTTTTTCTCTGTGCTCACATGAATAGTTTATGCATTCAGTGTTTGTTTGTTTGTTTGTTTGTGGGGTTTTTTGCCATAATTGGGTTACAGTGATTTTTGTTTAGAAGGAAAGTACTGCAAGTGTCCTAAAGCATCTCAGTGCACTATGGTGCACATAGCATGATTTTCACGTGTTCTATTCTCCTTCACCTTTGAAATGAATGGGTAGAAGATGAAGGAAGGGAATGCTTGATAGGCCTGACTTGTCATGTTTTGTGTAAATGAACCTCARGGTTTGTCAATGAAAATCCTTCAGSTTGGGTTTAAAGCTCTCTMTAACTCTCTAGTCCTGCATACAATGGAGAAAAAACTTTGCAGCYACCTCTCTCAAAATAATTACTGCTCTCATGTCCAGTTCATTAGGTGAAAGTCCATTTTTCTTAACCTCTTTCTTGCTCATCCAAGCTCTATGTAAGGAGACATGAACTATGCCCAACATACTTTTAAACTAGTGTGGTTTAAGGAGGTCTGTAGTAATTTAATCTTTCTTTGTCCAAATCTGTGAGAGATTATTGATTTAACCAAGAAGTTCTAGTAGAGGTGTTTTGAAAGAAYAACAGTTTATGTATGTATGTGTGGTCTTAATAATTCTTACACATACTCACCAAAGAATATTGGAGTTCTTATATGAAGGAAACAACAGGTCAAGTTTCTTTGCCAGAAAGAAAAAAAATTTTCCAAGAATTATGTCAGTTTCCTGAGTCTTTGTCCAAAACCAGCTCTGATTTTACCAACTAATTTTGATCTTAAAAGACCAATCATCTAGGTATCTTGTCTCTTCACTCCATACATGCCTGGAGGCTATGAAGAGATAYCTAGTTTAGTTAAATGTATACTCACTGGGGGATTTGCCCTTAGGCTATGGAATTCCCTAAAGTTATAAAATATTTCCACACTTGTAGTACAAAAAAAGAGAGGAACATAATATCATCCTATAATTAGAGTTTTATAGATATTCCATAACAGAGGGGTGTTTCAGTGACTGGCAATCACATATGTGTCCAAGTAGCAGTGTGCTGTCTCCTAGTTGAAAGCATGCCCCTCTCCCTTGGAGCAAAAGGGGAAACAAGCATGTATTTCCATGTGTTACACATCTTGCAGTGTACATTTGGATTCAAAATGTACTCCTCAGGTGTGAGTTCTCATCTTTTAGTGACAGTAGACATTGTCAAAGCAGATTATATGCCCAGGTAGCAAAGGCCTGTGGTCAGTAKCTGAAAATTCTGCATTTTATTTCTAGAAGTATTTATGCTTTTGCTTGGAGTCCTGTGTTTGTAGAACTAAATGGACAACATTTGAGGGCCTAAAGTACTAGCCCACTGTAAGAAAAAACTGACTTTAACTTGTTAATAACACGGACCTTTTTCATTTTCCTAGTACTGACCCGTCCAAGACCACACAGTGATGACTATAGTACCATGAAAAAGATACCTCCCAGAAAACCAAAGCGAAGTCCAAATACAAAACTTAGTGGCTCTTATGAAGAAATACCTGGCCAAAAGCCTGGGGATGTAAAAAAAGCAAGCACAGTAGTTAAACCAGGTGTCTATGACAGTGTGACAGTACAGAGAGCAGCTTCTACTGATGCACCCCAACATGGCGTGTTGAATCTCTTTATGTCACAAGAAGAGGAGGAAAATGAGCCTGTCTACATTGAAATGGTAGGGAATGCAGTGAAAAGCAGTTCTGCTGAAGCAGAGAGTCCAGAACAAGGAGAGTCTGTGTATGAAGAAATGAAGTACTTTCTACCGGAAGAAGGAAGCAATGGTAATGGAATAATTCCAGTAGTGACTGGATCTCCTCCTCTGTTGTTTGAAAGCAAAAAATATGTTAACATTGAAGATGGAACATTGGATGGAAGCAGTCAAGCAGCTTTGATCTATAAAGACTCATGTGACATTCCAGCCCCTTTCCCTAACTTGCTCCCCCACAGACCACCACTTCTTGTATTCCCTCCAACCCCTGTCACATGTTCACCTGCTTCTGATGAATCACCTTTAACACCACTAGAGGTCAAAAAGCTTCCTGTTTTGGAAACTAACCTAAAATACCCTGTGCAGTCAGAAGGCTCAAGTCCATTATCRCCCCAGTACTCCAAAGGCCAGAAAGGGGAGAATGAAAGACCAGTATCTCCAGGCTTGGTTATCTTCAGTGTTTCCACCAAAGTGACTCCTCCGTCCACACCACCTCCTCCACTGCCACCACCCCCTCCTCCTGTGCCACCTTCAGCTTCCTACCGGGCTTCCACACATTTTGCATCTCCTCCAGAGACTTGTGCTAGTTTTCTGATTAATGCAGGGAAGACAGGTACAAATTCAGATCTGTCAAAAGTACCTCAGAGACCCAACCCTGCTCAGCTTGGATGCTCATCTTCTCCGTTCTCCAAACTGCCTTACTCCCCAAAGGTGGCAAGAGCGGATCACAGGAAATTGAACTCAAATTCATCCTCATTTTCATACAGCCCTACAAACTCAAGGTCATTGACCAGTCCCCTTGATGAGTTAACTAGCTTGTTCAACTCAGGAAGGAGTGTGCTACGCAAATCTGCAGCAGGACGTAAGATCAGGGAGCCAGAAGGTAAGACAGTTCTCTGTGCTTCTGTGTTGTGCATTTTTTCTACATCAAAACTTTCTTACCTTGGAAAGTGCTAAAGTGGAAAAAAAAGCAGAATCAAAACCTTGATTGGACTGGGATTTTTTAAAGGTCTGTTGTAGTCATAGGAAACACATATAGAGTACAAATTACATWTAAAAACTATATGTTGTAAGGTTTTTTGTGATATCAACTTTTCTTCTACCAAAATGTTTGTATGACACAAGTTTAAATGTTCTTTTAACATTCCAGGTGTCTCAGTAAAATAAACACAAATGTTATATTGTGTGAAAAATTAGTTTCTGCTATTAAACTACAAAAATTCTCTGAATTAAATATATGGCTATATGGCTGATAGATGTGCTTTATTTTTAAGACTGTCTTTTAAAGTTTGATCATTTAATTTCCATGAAATTCTGTGTTTGGTGATGCAGTCTTTTTTATTCCCCTAAATAATGCTTGAACAGAGAGTCATGCAGTGACAATACTTAAAGAGTTATACAAATACCTGGTTCTGCATCCCAGTAACAATACTGGCTCCATTCTTCACATTACTTTTCTGATWAAAAAAAAAAAAAGTTTCCTRTTGAAAATATTTAGTACACTTTATAAAGAAATTTCTCCCCATAGTAGCATCTCCTAAACACAAATTTTTGTGAATTTAATATTTAGAGTAAGAAAATCTCTAGGCTGTTATCTCTGCTTCTTCACTTCTAGCTGTCCAAATCTGTTCTACCTTGTCTTAATCAAGAACTGCACATGCATATTCGAAACAGGCAATACAGAATTATAGAATTACTTAGGTTTGAMTAGAACATTAAGATCATTGAGTTCAACTGATTTTGKTTGGTTGGTTGGTTTATCATATAGTTTAAACATTTTTATCTGCTGGGAAGTAAGTATTAAAATTAGTTCTTTGGATGTATCTTCTCAAGTCTCTCTCAATGTACCTGGTGAGAAAGTGTTGTAAACCACTCCAACCAGGTCAAAAAAAATAACCTTTACCTTAAAATAAAAGTTGCTTTGGAATGGAAGATTTCTGTAAATGCTATGATCAACTAAATGTGACCAAAATAGAGTTCAGCTTGGGTCTCGTGGGGGTTGAAGCTAGTGCATTAACAGAGGRTACCATAAAAAACCTCTACATTTACCTTTCACATGGAAAACGTGCTTCTAAATATTTCATCAAGGGAGCACTAAGTATAAAAGATCAAAGTTCAAGAAAGATATACGATAAAAAACCTGAATCAATATTTTATGAGCTAGGAAGCTACTGTATTCTAAGTGCAGTTACATATGAATAGTTCAATGATAAGTAGATGGAYTGAAAGTAACTAAGTGAATATATATGTGTTTTTACAATTTGCCTTTGTTTTATGTACTTCATGTGTTCATCTGTTTTCTAGGGTAACAGCTGGAAAAAAAAGTATTTAACCTTTCATGCARAGTAATAAGATGGCAGTCATCAGAGCTGACTCTTCACTAGTCGTGTAAAACTAGAAGTTGTCATGTGCTACCTTCTGATATTTTTATCACCTCTTGCCTAATGAATATTAAGTTCCTAGAAGGCTCCTCCCTTTCTTTTTATCATTTGTAGTATTGTATTTATCTGCAATAATGTGGTGAAAAAAAAAATAGAATTTAATTAAAGTTGAAGACAGGGCCTAGAACAGCACTYTATAATATGCAGTTTCCTTTATTTTCAGAATTCATAACCAATTGACAATCTTAACTAAAACTAGAAAGTAAATTGTGGGCCATTTTGAAGTCATGGAGAGTTACCTATGGGAATCAGGGAATTTCTGTGTGGGATCATCGGCCTTGAAGATGAAAAGCTCCYTGCCAATATAGGTGCCATACAGACAGATCCCCTGGCATGCCTGCCTTTCGCCTAGAGGAGTAATTTCAAGGCCTGAGAACACTTAAGTCCTTTTGGCTCCTGACCTCTTAGTGAGAAAAGCTACATCAGAATTACAGTAGAACACATTTGTGGTTTTCTGATGTGCTGAAGAGTTATTGTGAACTGAACTGAGAGCATTGCCTTTCAGAAGGGCAACAAAAGGAAAAAAAAGGCAACAACTTTATTTTCTTTGTGGTTCAGCCTGGCCTTTTTTTTTTTTTTAATACAACACTAGTTCCTGCTGGTTCAAACAACGATCAGGATCATATAGAATGCAATTTCATGCAAAATACTTCACATATAACATGAGATCATGAGATTTTTTTTTTTTTGCTCTTCAGAGCTTATATTTCAAATAAACAAAGGTGTAACAGGTGAGAACCTAKATAAGGTGATTTTTCAAAAGTTGGAAAGAGTTGTCATTGAAACTGCAGCGGTATTGTTACACAGAGATTTGTTTTGCTCCATAGAAAATGAGACTTGAGTGCAGATAAGTAATAATACACACACACACACACAAACCTTTTCTATACTCTGTGATTTCTGGAAGTGAAAACTAGTTTGCAAGAGAGGTTGAAACTAAATGACCATGTGCAGAGCCCCTACTCAAATAGACAGGATCTGAGATTTGAAACTAGACTCATGAAACCAAATYCAATCCTTTAAACACAAAACAGCACTCCTTAGCAGGATATCCAAATATTTTTGACTATTCCACATAAGACATTCCTTATATAAGGAAAAGTCAATCACATGTTTAATAATTTCATCTTAAATATTTATGAGTAAGGACAGAATTTTCTGTTCCTCAGTGCGGATAAATGATACTCAGATTTTGCTAGGTCGTGATGTTATTTCTCTTAATTGGTACAGTTGATATTAAATTATTCCATGCAAAGGGGAATCATTTCACCTTCAGAACAAAAGGAAGAATAAATCCTAACCAATCACCCATGCTTAGGTTGGCAGAGTGAGTATTTATGTGCATTCTAAAGAGGAAGGAGCAAAGRAACTATGATTTTTACCTTAGCCTGGGTGAATTTCTTATCATTAGTCTATTGAGATGAAGGTACAATGTTTTCTCTTCTTGTCACTTGAGAAAAAATTAACATAGAGACTTAACTTCTGTGTCTGTGTAAAACAAAATACTCAAGTTTACAATCCCACATCTAGGTGCCTAAGAAGTAAAATTAGGAAGACATGTCCTTTATGTCTTGGTGACTATACATCACCAATGTATAGTCATCAAGTTWTGTGAAATATTGTTAGTGTTTCAGTACAGGTAAATCTGTGTATTCAAGTCTACCCATTCTTCAGTGACCTATTCCTTTCCAAACAGCTTGCTAACAGCAGCAAAGGCGTAAAAACTTTAGATTGTGAGCAATTAGTTGTTATAAATACTGTTATTGTTAGCACAGTATCCTTGACATCCAATCACTACGTGAATCCTTTCTTCGCTTACTTCCTAAGTGACTTATTTTCAATATGATAAGTGAAGCAGGTAGCTTCACATATCAGTGTCTTATTCCTCATTCTCCAGTTTAAGCATTGATAGTCACAGAAGGATAGTTGCAACTGGCAAATAAAACAGATATTTAGATGTATCTTGGGACTTAAGCTTGTCAGGTACCCTCTACTGAGATTGACTCAAACTTGGAGAACAACAAAATATAATGTGTATGTATGAAAAGTACTGTCCTGTCAAAGGCAGGTATCCCTTTGATAGTTAGTCAATAAATTTCCCTTATCATCAGATAGAGCAAGCTATTGTGCAGCTAACATCTCAACAGTGGATTGCAAATTAAATCCCTACTTGTGTTTCTGTGATGAAATCCCAGGCCTTTACCCTCTCAGTCACTCTGCCTTTTGTCTTAAGCAACTTAATAAAGATAATAATCATATCTCCATCTCCTTCCTATTTGTACAGTGAAATAGATATACTTTCCATGTGGCAAAAGCTAACAAGTTACAAACCATGAGTAATGCAAAAAGCTGTATTTTCAGCTTTTATCTTTTACCTGTAAATGCTGGAGGAATGATTGTATAAGGCATCAGACTTCTACATCTTTAAAATAAAACTCTCAAATTATTAAAACTTTAGTCAATTAATCTTCAGTACAATTCTCAGTAAGAGATTAATATCTTTTTACATAATTGCCTTAATTAATAGRGAGTGAGAGTGACTTTCTGTGAATAATTTTCAGATAAGGTACCTATACACAGGAGAGTCATCAACCTCTGATAGAACATGTAGAGTTGGAAGGGAGCTATCAAGATCATCAAATCTGACTCCAGGCCCTGTGCAGGACACTCCAAGAATCACAACATGGGCCTGAGACTTGTCCAAACACTCAATGTAAAACAAGGCTTGGTGCTGTGACCACATCCCTGGGGAGCCTGCTCCAGTGCCCAACCACCCCCTGAGTGAGAAACCTTTTCCTGATACACAATCCCCTCCCTGGCCCAGCTGTTCATGCTGTGCCTGATGCCCCCAGGACAGG
>CADDXX010000042.1:926650-968985 GCA_902810485.1 Alauda arvensis
CTGTAGGTCTAGAAGAGTGGGAGGAAGCACTGCTAGTAAGAGTTCAATGCAACTCATTACAAAAATGTCCTTCCTTGGCCAGACATAGATGCCCTACACAGAAAATTACACAGGAGTAGACAGAACTGCTGGCAATGCAGTTGCCATTCAGCCCATGCTGGGTGATTTTTCTGAGGAAATAATTGTGGTTTCTAAATTATTGCAGCAGCAGMAGGTTAGAAGAGTCTAGAGAAAGCAGACTCAATTCCTATTTTARGAAYATYTATGGAYKGTATAGCCTGAAAGATYTCACCTTAATYTRCAGTCTTCTCYTGATCTATAAGTCTGCCATTATCTGGATAATGTATCACAGAAAGTACCTGTTGTTTCTRGATAGACACAATGTACCAAGAATAAATTTCCATTTCAGAATGTCTAAAAACTAATATATTTTATTGCTGAAGACTGTTCTGGTTTTCTGCTATGACTTTTTCTTTTCTTCACGAAAGCATTTCAATTTCTGGTTGACTTCACTGTTTGCTGTTACAGCCTAAAACCACGTAACATGGAATTTGCTGTGATTATCTGTTCCAGCACATGCAAGAGGCTTTGTTGTAATTAATGTAAATAATTTTAACCCAAGAATTATTAGAAGAACAAATCAAATCTAAATTTCAGGTGGAAAAAAAGGATACTGTCTTAAAAATTCATCTTTATTTTGCATTTTAAGTGCTTGTATTGAAAATAAAATCAAATCTTTACCACTGCTCCTTACATTTCCAAGAGCTGTATCAGTGAAATAGAAGTTGAAGGAGACTATGATCAGGATCATTGAGGAAAATACCACTTCATTTTTGATTTCCATTGATCTTACACTGTAACTATCTATGGCTACTGGAAAGGGATCCTAGAGTAGGTGACCCTTTGGTCTGACCCACTGCAGGCTCTCTCATATTCATACAAAGTCACTGCTGAAGAGGAGGAATGCTGAAGWAAAGTAATTGCACTGACTTTTCTGTTCCTTTTATATGGTCCATTTCTGAGAACTGCAGGTACTTCTTTTAAATTAATGACTCTGTTTTGCATCTTTTCCATTGAGCTGGATTTACTTTGTGTCCCTTTCAGCCTATCTGATACTTRAGTACAATAACTAAACCATACTGGTTCAGCTTAGTGCATTTCAAACCTGAAGTTTTTAATAATACCCCACTTTTAATTGTGACTTGGATCATTCAGATAGACATTTACAGGATTCTTATTTTCATAGCAATGTCTTTTCTTCAATATCTGATGTGACATCATGGTTCCAAATGCAGTAATGTTTTAGAGAGCTGTCTCTTTATAATGCTGTTATGGACGTCTTTAAATAGTAAGAATTTTATTTGTAATTAACAATGAAGAGCCACAAATGACTTTGTTTAGGAAGCACTACATCATTAATTGAAAACCAATTGTGAGAAATTACCCATATCTAAAAGAAAGAAATTGATTTGTAGCACATTTATGTTCCTGATACCAAAAAGAATATGGGTATTTGGCAGTAAATGTCATGTYACTTCATTTTACAGGAATTTCGGCATTTGAAACATAATGACGAATGAAATATGGACACACATTTTAGTGAAGGTCTCTAATTAAATTTTTAGCTTGAATGAGAAATMTCTTCAGGTGTTTTTAACTTCTTTATATCCATCTCAGCTTTAAATTATCTTTTGCAAAGAAACTCAGTAGAGAACAATAATTCCATTTCACAGAAAATGTCAAGATTGTGACATTTAAAATTGTTTTAGACTGAAATGAAAATCAAGCATTCAAAAATTCTGTGCAGAAATAAATATTCTCTCATGTCCAGGCTTTCARAAATGTTTRTAAAGTACTGAAATGGTCTGCCTCAAATAGAGTAAAATGCTTCTTACTGAAAATGTTAACAACTAAATGTGTTGACCTTTTTTTAGACCTAGATATGTTCAAGCGTAGTCATTTCAGCATTGATTGGGCTGGCATTTAGGGGTATGATTATCTTATAAACAAGTCAAGCTRCTTCTAAACTCCTTGGCTCAGGTATCCAGGAGCTGTGCAAACTCCAGCCCCTCMGTGATGACCCAGAGTTATTGGCAGGACTCATGCAGCTCATCATGAAACTCTGAACCTCTATAAACATAGATGTGTGGATTATGTTCCAGTTCCAGCATTGCAATTCTGTGTGGCTGGATGGAGAAGCAAGAGAAGACAATTTAAAAGAGACTGACAAAAAGACTTGATATAAATGTGAGGGTAGCCTGACCCTCATGCTCTCTTCATGCTGCTGGATTCTGCTGTGAGACAGTAGTCAAGTGCTTAGAAGTGGAGTACTGGAGGTAGGAGTAGCRTTTACAGCAATTAGGGACATCTGCCTTCTTCTTGGCACCACTACTGAATGGTAAAATACRGAAGCCTTCAAGTTCAGTGCTCTTYTGGCTTGCATTTTCATTCTCTTTTAAAATGAAAAGCATGAMAATCAGTTTTATCCTTTATGTGGTGAAATTTTTAAAACAAAAATACATWTTAAATTAGGCCTGACGTTTTACATTTCATTCTTTCTCTTAGCTCTTTCCTTAGGGACTGGTTACAGAGCAATCCTGACATCCTAGTAGTGTTTAGTGACAGTTTTTAGCCACTGATTATCTGTATTTGTGTACAGTATGGATGTTTATCCACTGCATCTGTGATAGCCATATGTTCTTGCTTTGAGGTTAATGACAGTGTCATTGACCATCACTCTTTCAAAATGAACTTCAAAACAAACTAAACTGCTAYCTAAATTCATTTTGTGTCTTAGAAGCTCACTTGGAAAGCAAAATAAGAATGTTGCCTGAGAAGTTTTCCAGAACAGCTGTCCCTGTTTGGTGGCAGGATTACAGTACAGGTGAACCAAAAATATTCCTTTCATTGCTTCTCTTGAGGATCTGCTCAAACAATTTATCTGCTCAATGCAGTCACTTATACCAAGAGTTCTGCGTTGCAGTCACGGCCAGCGCTGGTATGAGATATCCTGAAAAATATCTGTAGAAGCATTCTGGGAGAAGTAAATAGAAATGATGTGAAGCTTCTGAAAGTAGCAAATCCTTATATGTTTGTTTCTTTGTGGTTTTGTTTGTTTATTTTTGCAATATTCGAAACTGTGTTTGAGGGGGCGGAAGGTTGAGACAGTGTCTCATCACATAGTTTCTTTCAACAGCAGCTAAAGCCCAGCAGTAAAGGCTCTTCTGTAACTGAGATACCACAGAGAAATGTAAACAGACTTAAATGTCTGCCTTGAAGAAGAACTGCTGTATGCACACAAACTTGAAGAAAACAGTTTAAAAAGGGARGCTGTGTTTCTCAACAAATTGCCTCCTCCTTTTCCAGCACACCAGCTTCTTTTTAAACACACAAAAACAAAAAGTACTCTTTGGTCAGCCAATCAACACACCTAGCAGTAAATATAACTATTAACAGAGTAAAATMAACTACTTCCTTTCCATATTAGGCTTGAAAAGCTGGGGAACATGGGAACATGGAGGGAATAAATGTTTCATCTAAGGCAGGATATTGTCCCAAGCAGTGCTCCCCTCCTTCTTGTCCTGTGTGGTTTCTTATGGACCACAGAAAGGCCTGCAGAGATCAGTTCCTAGAGAAGATGGGATGAATGAAATCCAAGTCCCTGAAACATGTACACTGACTGGGGTCTAGGTCACTTTCTGCATTGAAAAGGTCTTCCAAGTTCTTGCTCAGATACTATCAGGCAGGAGAAATGGCAGCCTGTCCAGATATTCTTCATCCTTTACCACTGTTTGAGAAGGCTGTTTTCCCCACTTCAGARTGGCATTCTTAGTCTCAWGTCAGGAAGAAAACTAATTCAAAGAGAGTCTTCCAAACAGGGGAAAAAAGGCACTTATGTTGTCTCTCTCCCACCAACTCTGAGTTAACCTAATCCAGGGATGTCCTTAGTATTGCTTCTAGGAAAGAGGGAAAGGTTTGTAGCTTGTAATGATGAAATAAATGTAAAATGAGARCACTGTCTTTCTACCAGCACAAATCCATCAGAAAAAAAAGCAGAAGCAGCCTTCTTGGTCTAGGTGTATAGTTTCCACAGCTGTGATTTACAGAATTATATATGAGTTGATGGGTCTAAGGGCTGAACCTGACCTAGGAGTTCCTGAGCTGCAACCTCAGTCTTACCAGCCTCATCCTCTGAAATTCAACTGATTAGTATCACACTGACACAAAATCTTTCAGAGGAGCTCTTTCCTTAAGCAGAGTGAGTTTTGTCACTTGATATTCTTCATGGCCTGTATCTCCTCTCTTTGCTTTCCAGTGTTCACACAAAGCTTCCATAAATGCAGTTTCCCAGACAAAATAAGTGGCCTTTTTCTGTGTTTACCTGCTCCATCAAGGAGTGTGGCTTCTGGAGTAGCTTGTAACACCATCTGATAGCTCCACTTACACAGCTCAGAGAGAAAGGATGCTGGAAGTGACAGTACAAATTCATTGCTGCCATCCTAGGAGCATCACTGGTGTGGGGAGAATCCTAGACAATTGCTGCTGTAAGGGTAGGCTTTGTGAGGTGAAATAAACCAATGAATAATTATTGCCTCTGATGGCAGCGGCAGCCAGCAGCACAGCTAAAAGAGTGAGACAGGCAGCACATGCTAATAGGCTTGGGGGAATCCTGTCTTGACAGTTYTCAGCCTGCTCCATTTCTTTCAGCAAATAAGATGGAGCTGTTTGCCTCCAGCTCTCAGCAGACAAAGTAAACAGYCGTGTTACAGAGGGTCACGGTGTGACTTTGAGTAAACTGAATTACTCTGAAGCAGTATGCATTTATCCAGCAAAAGGACACCCAAGACAACCTGTGCTGGGGATAGCTAGCAAATGCCACAGTCTCAACAGTAAGTCAGAGCAAAACAGGAAACAGTAAGTGTAATTGAAAAGGTACAACAAAACAGAGGGTTTAAYATTTGAGCCAAAATAAAATGGTCTGTTCTTGTTTAAGCTAACTCTCCCTTTTCTTTATCAAAAAATATCTGCAGATTTTCTGAAATCGCTATATTTTATTTTTTCTCCCCTAACTTCACAATGTCCCACTTGCCACAGTAAATATAAAAAAATATCCAGGGTCAGCCATTAGGATTCAGTGTATTCCTGACTTTCTCAASAAAGACTGAGAGCACAGATTAGAAATCCCTTTTGTCTCCAACGTCTTGACTTTCAGATGCTGGTTAATAGGGCCCATCAGTTCTCTCTTAATGACAAGCTGTTTGATTTCAAATTTACATTTTGCTGGATAATTTACATTTAGCTGTATCCAGCTGTATTTAAGGAAATTGAGCTATTCAGCTTTTACATTCCATAGTAGCACAGGTACCAAAAGCTTCTCCTCCTGCACTACATTAATTTATCTGCCAGATAAATTTATATGTTTTGTATGATAAATTTAATTTATATGTTTTCCTGTTTTCATAGTTGCTGATRCAGAATGTATAACTGTGGATCTTGAGACCTAAAACCGTGTACTGATGATTAGTTACAGAAAGTCTTGTTTTCCATGAATGAAGAAATAATGTTTGATTTTACACTGAGATAATTTCAGCTTTAGGACTGAGATACATCCTGCCTAGCTTGTGACACTGGACTTCCTCAGCTTGAAATTCATCCTTAGCTCTCTGTTTAATTAAGGAAAAGAAATCTGTGYCTTGAAAGAATGGTCATGTCAAATCATACTGAGGGGAATGCATGACTTCCATTTATACCAGAGCRGAACTAAGGAGAATCTGCTCTCCTTGTACAGTCACAATRAAACCTTTAAATGTGGCTTCAGTAGAAGTYGTGCAACAGTTCRGTGCTCCACCAGCCCCATATGATTTTGAGGTAGTTTTTCTTCCATATTTTTCCTTTTTATTTCCTGAGATAAATTAATACTGACCATTGATTTTTGATTGTGGTAACTAGTGCTGTCAAAGTGAAGGGCTGTATCTGTTTTACTAAATGAGCCAATGCCAAGGAATGTCGTTGGACTGGCAGCTCACTCYTGTGCTCAGTCAAAGTGCAGAGCAATCCCCAGCATTGTTTGGGACCTGGCAGGCTGTCTCCCTTCCCGTAGGATCTGGGAGTGGTTCAGGAAAAGACGTAGCCCAGGAACTATTCCCAGTAGATTATTTGAATTCCTCTCTGCTGTGGAGGACAAGGAAAGTGTAATAGTACTGGAATGGCTCTCCTACCATTTGCCTCAGGGCAAGAGAACAGTTGTGATCACATTTGAATAACCAGGATAGACAAAGTAAGAGTATGTACCCTGTATTAGGAGTCCCTCAGTGCTTTGGCAGTGCACAAAGCATCCAAGGTAAGCCTGAAAGGGATCCAAAACCTGCTGAAAGCAGTGGAGACTTCTGTTGTTATTAATGAGTTTTCAGTTAGACTGTAAATGAGCACTAAATGTTATAAGGAGAAGTATTTGAAAAAGAACATATAGGGACATATGTATCCATATACATTGTGGATATATCTACATTTAAACAAATGAGAATAAAAGAAGGGATTTGACAGAAAAGTAAAATACAACCCTATCTGGTGAGTTACTGCTGGGCATTTAATAACATACTGRTTTTTCATATCTTGCTGTATAAAAAGTCTATGATGATTCCACCTAAATGCTGATACTAGTCATCAATTTATATTTTGTCTTTAGACTTTAYAAAATAGTCTATGATTTCCTTAGAAAACAAATAGTCTCTCAAAATGTTACAGTTTTGTACTTTAATCTGTCRTATGAATAGAGCTAATACTGGCTCATTTTCTAATTTGGTGATAAAGAGTTAGTTCAGCCTTTTATAATAGGATATTTGGAAGTCATAGCTCAATTAAAAGAGTTTAAGTTAACCTTCTGGCAAAAAAGTTCTAGCATGTAGACTTTCAGTGTATTGGTTTCTTTTAAAAGTGAGATAGTGACTTGAAAATAGGGGGGAAAAAGCAAATGCATTAATTTTCATCATCGCCATACTCTGATTTTTTTTTTTTTTTTTTACAAAATAAGTGCAGTTCTGTCCATCCTGTGCCTCATGACTTTATCTTGGGTTTCCAACTCAGTCTCTTCCAGGGACAATAACAAGCAACTGTGAGTTTCATGAGCTGCCTCTTTTGCATACTGTTGCTCTTGCGCTTTTCAAGTAATGCTGATGTAATTAATCGTGGATTTGTTGGAATATGGAGCTTGCTTATAAAGCAATGACTGTTACACTTTGATTTGTTGTCCTCTGATTAAAAGCACTGTACATGTGAYTGCTCCCAGCTAGTAACCACAGATACAGCTGAGGGACAAAGATGCCCTCAATCCAAACATGCATACATTAGTCCATATATCCTCATTAACTGCAAGATAAGTCAGAGTAAGACTTTACYGAGTCAGAGGTATCTTTTTGGCAGAGTCAGTTTACTGAAATAATAACACAAATACTTTTCACTTTTGCAGACTCTAGATTTTCACTTAAGGCTTGTATTCCTCTTATAATCAYGAACTTCCACCATGCTCCTACAGCTGATACCTCTCTGTATCTAGTCTCTTGCAAGCAGGCACAGATGACTCTTCAAATAACATTTATTACCAGCTGAAAACTGTTAAAGATATTGTTACTTTAAAAAATATTGAAACCTGGTAAATAATACATCCATCTAGTGAGAACAGCAAAACACAAGTCTGAACAAAAAGATAAGATTCATYGTGTTGGTGAAGATGTCCAAATGTAGGAACCATAAGGGCTTTTTTCCTGTCTCCTAAAATATTTCTGATCATTTCAGAGAGTTGAGAAGGGATAGTAGAGCACTGCATACTTTTATCTGCAAGGTTTGATGGCAGCAGGAGCACGTTGACATTAATGTGGAGAAAAGTCTGGACTTCTGTATTAGGTGACTAAGAAAACATGAGGGGAAAGTGCATTTCAGACCAATRCTTGACAGATAAAGTAGGAATCTGTAGGAATTTTAAATAGAAATATTATGCTAAAATGTCAGGAAACACCTTTGTTATGCTCAGGGGTATTTTGAATAGTATGGAGGCAGGRCAGAGAGGGATACCCCTGCACAGAAGATAAAGTAAGGACCTTGTGCCATGTTTAATGAAAAAGCAAATGTAAAGTGCTGCACCTTGAAAAGTATTACCTTGTACAGTGGTACAGGGAACAGGTTGTCTGGGGACCAGCCCTGTGAAAAGGGTGCTGGGGCCCTGGGAGCTGGACAGGAGCTGGCAGTGAGCCTTGGCAGCAGAGACAGCCAACAGCAACGAGGGCTGTGTCAGTCATTCCTCCACCCAGCACTCATTGTTAGACCATATCTGGGTACTGTGATCCGTTTGTGCCTCCCAATACAGAAAGATGCTGATAACCCGGAGAAAATTCACTCCAGCAATCACAGAATTAGAGAATTGTTTGGGTTTGAATTAACCTTTGGAGATCACCCAGTCCAACCCTCTGCCAAAGCAGGGTCACCTACAACAGGTTACCCAGGAACGTGTCCAGGTGGATTTTGAATGTCTCCAGGGAGAGAGAGACTCCAAAAGCCCCCTGGGCAGCCTGTTCAGTGTTCTGCCACCCTCAGTGTAAAGAAGTTCTTCCTCAGAAGGTGGAAGGTGAAATTTCTTGTGTTTTAGTTTATGGCCACTGCTCCTTAACCTTTCACTGAGCATCACCAAAAAGAGCCTGGCACCATCCTCTTGGCCCCCATCACTGAGATATTTATATGTACTGATGAGATCCTCTCTCAGTCTTCTCTAGACTAAACAGGCCCAGCTCCTGCAGTCTCTCCTCATAAGAGACATGCTCTAAACACCTCATCACCTTTGTGACCCTCCACTGGACCCTCTCCWGTAGCTTGTCTRTCTTGTATTGAGGAGCCCAGAACTGACACAGTRCATGCTCAGGGCTGGAGTGTGGTCCTGTGAGCAGAGGCTGGGGCAGGGGGAGCTTGTCCAGTGTGRGGCAGAGCTGGTTTCAGATGTCTCCTGACGTCTGGTTGAAGTTTGCTGATGTATGCAGTTGAACTTGTTCTATAGACTCACATGAATCTGCTCCAATGAGGAGCTGACGATGCCTATATATAGGAAATTAGTTCAAGTACCTTTATATAATCCAGATGATTTYGAAATAAAATATAGGGTTCTTTCCCACCCCAAGATCAGCTAAATAAGGYACTACAAAATATATTTTCTCTATACAGTTTTCTGTTCAGAAACTAAAGGGGTGCATTTCTTAAAATGATTGGATGCAGCAAATGGGATAATCRATTTCTGTCTAGATAGCTGTCCCCAAAGATATGCTGCATATATTCCACTACTTATTCTGCCAATTTAGTATGATATTCTATCTTAATAGTAGCTATCCACAATTCTTTGTAGTATTTCATTCTACAGATACAAAGAAGAAAAGGTAATTTTTTTCCAAGAGCCCTTCAAGAATGCCCTGAAAAGATATCAATGTACCTTATGAAACAAAAGGCTTCTGCAAAGAGCAATGCAAGAAAAGTTCTTTCTACTTGCTCATTCTCAAATGAATTACAYATGTCAGGCAAATCAATAAATCTTTTGAACATGAAGAAAAATAAGGATCCCAGCCACTTCCCCAAGAAGCTTTAAGTAAAAAGTGGCACAATAATTATGTAGGTGGATTATGATCTATAGGCAAGTGCACTGACTATTAACATCTAAAAGTGACATTTCCTTTTCAGAAAAATTTAAAATGAGCTGCAAAGATGCATTTTGCAGTCAACTTGCTTGTACAAAAGCTAAATCAGGCATGCTCTTATAATTGTACTGTATGCATTTTCCATCTCAGACTTTCCATCTCAGCCTCTCCCAAGTCAGTTGCTKTGGGTAGATCTGGCCTAATTTTTTCAATACAAAGCACATTTGCCTAAAGATCCATTTTATGAAACAGTGTCACTGAAACAATCCAATCACATCTGGCAAAATATAATKATGAGGRAATTAGGGCAAGGGAGGAAGAGWCAAAAATCAAACAAACAAACAAATCAAAATGGAAATGTTTCATCTGACAGTTTGAAAATGAACTTTTTGAGTTTTCAAGACAGGCCTTTTTTAGACAAGGAAACATTAAGAACAATTCAGTGCTAGATAACTAAAAGCTGAACAAAACTAAGACCTTTTCAATTAAATKAAATACTTTGAGGTAACCAGAATCGATTTATAGTTCTCATTTCATTAATTAAGTTTTAAATGTTGGTGCTTTCCAAATCAGATGCATTTTTTTTTAGTTCAGGCGTGAAAATGAAAAATTGACAAAACAGTCAACATTAGGCCGGAAAATCTTCAGGTTAAGTATCTATTACATGGTGAAAAAAATGCTTTTCCTTCCCCTTGAAAAATTTTCATGTGCTTGAGATTTATAAGAATATATCGTATCTTTGGGAAAGCTGAGGATATTATTGGAAGTATGAATGAATGATCTAATGTTGGTTTTAATAGCTGGTCTTTTGACCTCCACTGGTTCTTGCTATCATTATGACAACCAAAATCAAGGAAAAACTCTTTCAGAGGTGTCATAGAAGGAAAATTTTCATTTTAGAGTGTTACAGAAGGACTTCTGCACTAGGGTCACCCATAATACATCAGCCCTGCAGCTAAGGCCAGGCCTCAGAGGGAGCAGAAAGAGTTAGGAAGACTGAAATGGAGAAAGTACCATATTCAGCTTTGTCTTCTATGAATCAAGTCTGACTATGGCAAGGAAAGAATATGCATATATGTTCAACACACACAAAAAAACCCAAAATGCAAAAAACAAAAACAAAAAAAAAAAAACCCAACCCAAACCAAACAAACAAACAAAAAAAAAGATAGAGAAATCATAAAAAAATGCTTAACCTTGCCAGTGCAACATTTCATCAGCTGTGTTACACTGGAGTGGAGTGGGGATAGCCAGGRATACAGGTGTGGCAGTGGGGTCCCTCTTGCTATCCCCATCCATCTTTCTTCCAGCTCTGAAGGAGTTCCTGGCCCCTGAACTCCACAGTGAGGAGCAGCACTGGGACACAGCCGGTGCCTTGAGCCCTGTTTCTTGTGGAGCACTGGGCTGACAAAGCCAAGCTCAGAGGCAGCTSCAGGCGCTTTGCTGTGAGCTGTTCTGCTTTGCTGGATTTGCAATCAGTCAGAGGGGGAAGAAGATGGGGGTCTTTGTTGCACCCTTCTCTTTGAACACGTGCACTGTAAAAAGCTTTGGAACTCCTACAGGATCAGACCTYCTCTTGATGTCTTGAAGAAATTTAACTAAAAGGCTCTGAGATGAAAACCTGGCACTTAATAGAAAATGACAACTGATGGCTGGAGAGCCCCGAGGCTGGTAAACAATGGCCATGGGGAGGATCTGCTGGGAGGAATATTGCTACTAYGGTTTAATCTCAAATGCCAGTTTGTTTCTTGTGGTAGGTGGTAAAAGAAAAGGATAGCATCACATTGTATCTGCTGCTAGTATCATTTAGTGCAATGATGAAAAGCATTGCAGTGATGACAGTGCTATATAAGCTCATGTGAAATAGAATCCCAAATAGAGACAATAGTTGCACTTGGTGAGCTATATCCACTCATATTTGTATGGGAAGAAACAATACAAATGAAATGTTGTAATGTCTTTCACTCCCCTAAACTTTAAAAAGCTTCAAGTGGAGCAGTAACAAAAAATAACCCCAAACAACAACAACAACAGCCAAACCTGCAAAAATCACTGATTTAATCCTTTCACATTTATCACTGGACTTGTGAATTTAGTGATTAATTCGATWAATTTAATAATGCAACTTGGTCTCTCTGTGTTAGTTCAGTTTTCATCTACATACATGTGAAAGCCACTAGTTAAAAGGAAGCTGACAATTTTTTCTATTTCTGTCAGGTGCTGAAACTAATCTGAATTTGAGGAGCAGGGAAGATCCAAATACATCAGATCCTGGATCAGAAACACAGGATAAAAATGCAAATAACCATGGAACTCAGTCATCTAATCCTTTGTCCAGTTCTGTGACTGCTGAAAATGGAAATTCAGTATCAAATGGTAAGTAGTTTTTAATCCCAAAACTCTTCTAACATAAAACTGCTGAAGTGTTTCCTTGAATGAGCTTTGTAAGACAGTCAGGGTGGAATCTTCTGAGTTGTGAAATATCTGTTTCTGGAACTGACTTAACTTTGTATGTGTGAACTGATAAGCCCCTCTCCAATAAAAGCTGCATGTGAAGAAAATAAAACAGCCTCTGTTGAGGAATTCGTAATTACTTCAGCTCCAAGTCCATAAGCAGCCTAAAGTATGGAGGACTGAGATTTGAGATTCTGATCCTGTAATCAATACAAATGGGACAGAAAAYAGAAAATCAGGATCTCCCTTTGCTGTGGGTGCCTTACTAGTGAATGAAATACTGTTTCATTGCGGAACAAAGTGGCACAAGAGCAGTGACAGAGTATCTTTCAATTTTCTAAAAGCATTAATCCTAAGGAAATAACACTTCTCTGCATTCAGATTTTTGATAGAAAGAAGTTGCTTTTTCATTTTGTATAATGAATATGATTGTTCTTGTTTTTTTAGTTTAATTTTGATAGGAGGAGTAGCATCTTTTTACAGCTGTATTCTATCAAACACTGGCTTCACCACAAATCTTCCACACTTAGCAGAGTTCTTAGTCTGAAAGAAGCTTTTTACCAAATACACAAAGTAATCAGAAAGCCTGAAATAACCTTTTACATTGCAATGCTGAAAGTTGTGATCCTGCATCACCCAAAACAGTGCCGCATCTAATTGCAGCAATAGCATATATCAAACTTAATTTTGCCAAAAAAAAAAAATAAAAATCAACGTACCTTTGGTAACTTGAGAATAGTTGCAGGAAAGCCCAATCCAGCGGGTGTAGTTTGTACTCCAGACTGAACCCCTGATTAACTTAGGTTCTTGTAATTTTGCCCCTGGCCCAGCTAAACTGATGCTTCCAACCTTGGACTGACTTAAASAAGGTCTTACTCAGTGCACAGCTGTGGTATCCTAGTATTTACTTAGGTATACGTAAAGGAAAGTGCTTACTATGTAATCAATTACTCCATTTGTCTTTCCAAGCTCTACCAAGCCTCTGCTTGCCATGTCTGTGACAATGTGCTGTAGCTGTACATGGAAACTTTACTTATTTGATAAGGCCAATTATCAAAGYGCTTTTTACAGAAATAAACAGAAAATAATTGATAACTTGATTCTTAGCTCAAGGCTGTCCTGGGCAGTCGATCCTAGTGTATTAACATAGCACAAAATCAATATATTTTTCAGAACTTGCTGCTTGGCCTAGGAAGGTATTTTTATTAATTTGTGGTGGTCTAGATTTATGARAATAGTTTACATTCTACCTTTTATCTGAATTAAATGATTAGGGCCTACTTTTAGAGGGTATTTCACATAAAATTTTGGATAATTTTTTTTTATTACTTTATTTGAGATGTATCCAAACAGAATCCATGTAAATAAGTTATTAGTTCAGGAAGTTACTGGAAAAAAGGGGGTTGGTTTACATTCACAACAAACTGGGATTCTTTTAGATGGAAATCTATTTCAAGCATTTAATTTGACCAAAAAGTTGTGATCTTCCAAAAGGAGAATTTTTAGTTGGAATACAGAGAATTTAATGTAGATAAGAAAGCAATAGTGGTAACTGACATATGATTTAAAAGACATCAGTACAAGACATCTAATCAGTACACTAGAGATCTTTCCCCTGTACATACTAGAATATCATTTCCCAGCTTCAAATGTGATAATCCCACCTCAAAACAACACATAATTCCAATTACTGAGAGAACAGGGTCAGATTCCCTTTGCAGCAAGCAGTAAAGAACTGAAATATTGGACTCTCTCAGATTTGATCTTTTTCCCGAGCTTCAAACAAAGGATTCACCTTCTTCACTGTCTGTGTGTTCAGAGGAAGTCCAGATGATGTAGAAAAAGATCCATATTTATGAATACTTTACACAAGCTTTATTCTGAACAAAGAAAATTAAAAAACTGTTTTCCCTAGTTACAAAGTTGTGGGAAGACAGTGTTATAAGGGGGAAACTAAAAGGGGGATACAGGGGTTTTAAGGGATTTTAAGCTTTGTTTTAATTCTATTTTCCTACTCTGATTTTGATTGGTAATAAATAAATTCAGTTCATTTCCCCATGCTGATTCTTCTTCATGATTTTTCCCATGACAGTAACAGATGAGTGATCTTGATCTCCCCTGTCCTTCTCTCGACCCACAACCCTTTTGTTATGTTTTCTCCCCTCTGTCCAGCTGAGGAGGGGAGTGATGACCTGCTTGGGTGGGCACCTGGCATCCATCCAGGGTCAACCCACCACAAGCTCAGCTGCTATGGGAAAAATGATCTCCAGCTCTGCTAGACCCAATACACAGACCTATCATGGTGTCTGTGATTGTGGTCTGTGAGGTGCTTAATAATGCCCATCRTGGAGTCCCTGTGTTTCTGCTTCTGCCTTTGCTTCCTCTCATCACAGCTTTCAGATCCTCTGTAGTGGTATAATGTATGAATGTTATTCCCACTGCTGCAGAAATGATGAGGAAGCACAAGCAATGAGCCTCACTATAGGATCACTTTGCAGAGGTGTTTATTTCTCTTGACTTCAGAAGGAGACTGCCTGGCTGTTTTACACTGGATGACTGGTTTTTACACARCTAAATTTTGGACAGCTAATTCCCRCATTGAAAGTGCACAATAAWTATAAGACTTACAAAAAACATGCTTTATACTGAGGAGATGAAGTTTTTAATCCTGACCTAATATTGACTTCCTGTGTGACACAGAGATATTGACAGCAGAGTGCTGCAGGCGTTGTTCTTGTTCCCTTTGCATTGCTCCTGCCATGAAAACAAGCCAGGGGAAGAGAAGCCAAGGGTTTCTGCATTGCAGGAGGAATCCCTGGCCTGTGTATTGTTAAAGTGTTATTTGCAGGCCCTTCAGTTACAATTGCTCCTTCTTGTCAACCAGTATGCATACTTATGATGCTATCCCTACATGGTAAAAAGGGATGTTGCTTCTGTAAGCATTGAAATAGTAAACATTTAGGAAATGTATGATTTGGGGTTTTTTCTTTCTTTTTTAATAAAGCATATCAAGGTCTTCTGAATCTTATTTTGAAATAAAACAGTGCATAAATCTCAGATTTTGAATTAGTCTTTTTCTGCTCTAGGATTACCAGAGGAAAATGAATATTCCAGACTGTCGGCCAGCACTACAGCAGGCTCATCAATTCAAAGGCACAGGGAGAGCCACACTAGTCAGGTAAATGTTTCATTGATTGCCTGCTAGAACCACTAAAAGAGAAAAAGATCATAGTAGGCACATGTTGAAAGCTGTCTCTTGATTCAAATTTGGGTATTGGCATTGAAAAATGCAGACTTCTTTAACAGGTTGTATTGAGCTAAAGACAATAATGAATTTACTACCAACTTTTTTTTTTTTTTTCTGGAAAAATAATTATTCTAAAAGGTTCTTATAGTGAATTCAAGGTTTATRAAACATACTGTTGCTGATTGTGAGGATGCTATTTCCAGGCAGGAAAWATATCTTTTAACCCTGAGAGGACCAAGATGTTATCTCTCTCACGGCACTGATTCATTCGTGCCAGAAATACTTACAGGAACTTTGTAGAATTAAATGAATAATTTTATCATACTTTTTATATAAAAGCAATGAAGACTTCGAAAATGGTCTTCACAATTTTTGTACAAATACAATAAGCAATAAAATCAAAATACCTATTAATTAAAACAGCAGTAGGTACTAAGGGAATGTGAAGCTTGCTTTGGTTCTCTTAATATTTCTAATGAGTTAAAGTAATTTAGAAATTSCAACATAGAATTAATATTGATGTACATTAAATGAGCAAAAGGSTATAAGCTTTTTCATAAGAGATTTTCTTAATTCTTTCTTCAACATTTTGTATCTAATGTGAACTACTGTATTTTCTAAGGAGCCAGTTCTGGCATGAGGGCATTCAAAAATGTTATTGTTATATTGCTTCACTTAAATGGCATTAATGTATTCTCCTGTTGTCAYTATGTCTTCAGTGCACTTTTCTGAAAGGGTAGTCCCAATTAGTTTTATTTATTTGAGATGACTGTAAGAAGTTTACAGTAAAGCTAAATATTGTCCAAAGAGGATACAAGTTGGAGCTAAGAGGACTTTTCTCAACAGAACAGCTCATTAACCAGTTTTACAAGTTCCAAACTATTTTACCAGAAGGTAAGAGAAATGCTTTATCACATTAGAAGCTACTTATCTGTGGGAGACAGCTGACATTTCATAACAACAAAACACTGGCCCTAGCCAAGTTAAATGAATGTTTGACCTTTGACTCCAGCAGGAGCAAGATTCAGCCCTTGACATCATACTTGGTGTTAAGGTAACTTTGAAAAACAATAGGCTTCAGCTGGATAAATATGTGAGGAAACTAGTACAAAAGCCCTCACTTTTTGTTTTTCTGCCTTACTGTCAGAGGCATGTAACTACAGTGCCTATTCTGAGCTGAAAAATTGTGCCAAGACAGCRCTCAGCACTACACTTATCCCTGGAGTAAGGCTGGCCAGAGCTTGCTGGATCAYAGATAGAAACAAATCCATCTTGCATACCACACCTCTCAGACTCTCAAACATGGACTTTGATGCCACTGTGAAAAAAAAAAACTTGTAGTTCTGCTGTCTCCAGATGAGTATCCTGGATGAGGATGTTTTCAGTTGACTCTACATTTTTATTACATTGACCAAGTACTTATTACGCATGAGAGTGGCCAAAGAGACTTTCTGGCAAATGAAAAGTCCAAGTCCCTGACACTGCTCCACTTACAAACCTCACACAGTGAGCTGCTTTTGTCCTGAAGTACCTCASACCTCTGTTGGTAATAATCTTACCTGGGTCAAGATGGTCATGTTTAAATTAGTACATCAATACAGTACAAAGAGTTAAATGAACTGAATATAGGGGAGCTGCTGTCTTAATTTCTTTGCAAATGGAAAGAACATTTAAAGGTTTTATTTTAGAAGCAAGTTGTTAACCATTTGCAAACTTAYGGGATTTATTTTTCCAAAAGTACTTGCCAAAACCTGTGCACAATTTCATTTCAGTATTTTGAAATGTCACTTTTCAGTAAATTTTCAGATGTTTTGCCAAAGCRTGTCACAAWTTTTTWAAATAAATKCCATGCAGTGTACTCAGAATTACASTCAGGGACAATCCTTAAATGCAAGCTCAGTAAGAACTGTGACAAGTTGAGAGAAGAAACCTGTAGTTCTGTGATTTTTTGATACAATTCCTTTAATGAATAAACATACTCCAAAATGTTGTTGCCAAAAGAAAAAGGGAAAAATGTTCTTCCCATAAAAAGAAAAAAAAAATCTTAAATCTATGCTCACAGGGCTGGGAATTCATACTGTGAAAAGCATTCCTCACCATTGCCAAAGCATGGCATATATTAGAAAATGATTTGGTTTAATTACTGTTGACATTTCTTAGCATGCTGCTAGTGACTGTAAMAGTGTACAAGCTGATTGTAAAAATCTTTGCCAGGCTTCACTGTAGTAACCTTATCACTTAAAATAATTCTTGCACAGCTGTATGAAGTAGGACACATTTTTGACAGGTCTCTGAAGATCCTGATTGACTAATTGTTCTAAAGAGAAAAATGTAGGTCCTTGGATGTCTTGGCAGACACTGTCACTTCAGCTAAAGGAAATTGGTTCACCAGCTTTCAGGGGCTCCCAAACATTTATGGTTTTTTTTTAATATCTGCCTGCTAGTTCCTTACTGAAGTGACAGTAAGGGTYAGTTCATTTCATTTTTGTCACAGGKTCTCAAGGCTCATACACATTCCATTAAGTTTAGACATTGTGGCTAYGGTACCATTGTGTTGTCACATCAGGTGCCAATTACCTGCATCCCTGCCTGACATGTCCTGCACACTGCAAACCTGCACACGCCAGACATAATTCTTCAGGCCAGTGTCTGTCAACATGCAGCATATGGATCAATCTGTCAACAAACTTTTTTGAAAGTAGTTACCAAGCATAAAACGTCATCCAGATGATCATCCTGAGATGGAGTCKGCTGAAAAAAAAAGAAGAAAAAGGTTCACTGTTAGCCATAAATGCTCATGTTCTAGGGCAGTGGTAACATGAAGGGCAACTTTTACTGAGTGAAAAAAGGATAAAAATTGGAAAATTCAAATACTAACAAAATATTTATCATTAGAAAGTTTTGGAATAAAATTTTACTTTATTCTTTCAGAAAAAGTAGAAGAGTATTAAAGTTTAATTTTTGTCTCCTCAGAAATGAAAGAACACACACCAAAAGAAATAARAGTCTTGCATGTCAAAAGAACAACAAACTATGGGGTTTTTGAACTACTGCCTTTTTTCACATTTTTTGAGCTTTACAGCTATGTATTTCCAAGTGCTTTTATCAATAGGTTGCAAAATATCACATAAAAACATAAAGAACCTAACATCTGATATAGTACTGTAACTTCATCTTCATTCACTATGAAGATGAAAATTGAACCATAAATTTGAGGGTGAAACCACTTATTAAAATGTTTCATGTGCTTTAGTTTGTTCAGACTGTAGATCTTCTGGAAACCATTTGCTAGCAGAGCCACACATTTTCTCTTCCTCAACCCAGCACACTAGCTTCCCTGTGTTTTGTAATTTCCTTGTAAACCAAAACATTCCAGTCAAGGAAATATTCAAAACTGTAAATMAAAAATCTACAGTAGAATGGTACTGCAAGAAGCAATATCCTAATCTACCCTTACAAGAAAACTTTACTCTTAGCAGCTATGCCTCTAACTCAACTTGTACAGAATGTGTTTTGKTRGCCTCTTGCTCCCCAAAYAGCAGAAAACCAGGAATCTTCCTTTTACAAGCTTGATTTTAAATGACAGATTTAAAATTATTTAAATAATTGTTGTTTCAAATTGCTTCAGTGATTCGTCTAAACAGTTTTGCAATTCCAAATGTGCCTGGATCTCAAATTTTTATGCCATAATTTCCTCCCAGAGGCAAAAACCTCATCAAAATGAAAGAGATGTTTCTTCTGGTCATTTTTTTCCATAAACTTGGTTAGGTAGGAAATTCTGATATGACTGGGAGTCATTTCTGTTCAGTCATACTCTAGGAAGTGATCCCAAAGCATACTGGTTACTCCTCAAATGCTGAAATTGCTTAGCAGGTTCTAAAATCCAAAACCTCGAAAATAAAAAAGTTGTATAAAATATTGCTCCTGTGCTCTTTTACATGAAGTGTTTCTCAATTCCTTTACCAGTCCAATGGGCTCTCTCCAGACTGTTTTTAGTGATTCCTCTGTTCTAACAGCTGCTGTGAGTGTCTGTGTTTAAAAGAGCACAAAGACCATTGAAACGTATAAATTTTTTGGAATGTCAGCAACAGCAGCAAGATGAAATACAGTCAATAAAAGAAGCAAACCTTGTTATTTGTACCTCACACAAAAGCTAAGTGGCCCTGTCTTTTTTTTTTTTCACTGATCCAGGACTGTGAAGTTTCTTGGGGGTTTGGGGTTTCTTTTCAATGATATTTTAAAGTTGGTATTATCATTCACTATGAAGTGGGAAGTGGTGTGAGAAAGAKATAGTGGAATCAAGAAAAGAAGGCCAGCTAAAAGATTCCTTCTTCTCTTATGTGGGCAGCAAGAAGCAACATGGTCTGTCTGTTACAGGATGAGATGGACAACCTGAAGATAATGAACAGATGGGAAGTGAGGGACAGATTAAAGAYGAGAGTGATAATAAGCATGTGTGGGGGGTGGGAGTGGGGAGTAAACCAGGCACAGATAATGGATGATTCTAAGAAGTAAGTCTGGAAAAAGAATAAAATAACTGAGAAATAAGGTAAATAATGAAATGGAATAAAGGATTTGGAAAGACAAAAGATAGAAAAGCCAGAGAGAAGAAATCAACCCATAGAAGTGATGAAAAAAAAGCTAAAAGGAAGATAAGTACAGGAGGGAAAAACCCAAGAACAGAGCAGAGGGTGATGCAGTAAAGAGAGGGACTAAGGAGAAAAAAAGTAGAAGGTCTGTGTGATGTTCCAGATATGATATTCATCTTCATGCACATACCAATGTGATCTTCTCTGTACGATAAAATAAAAATAATTGTAATAATTGCCTACATTTGTAGGGTTGCATTCTTTGCAAGTTAGGTCTTAACCATAATCTCCTGACAATTCAGTTGTTCCAGARGAAAGGTATAAARTTTTCTATTATAGACACAAAACCTSTGTCCAGTTAAGTTTTGAATGGCTGAATATTTGCTTATTTGTAATCAGAAAATGTCACATGCATTCAATCCTATGGAAATGCTCCCAGAACAAGACACAAATAAACAAGCAGCTTGCCATCCTGGTAGGCTAAGTTAATGACATACCCTRGTGCAGGATTTTGGTTACCCACTTCTGAAATATGTTTTATCTGTCATGTGTTCAAAGAGGTGAGATTAAAAAAAATAGTTATTTTTTTACATATGGTTATATTAGAAAATCTGCAGTCTTATCTCTTCTATTTTGTTTAAACCCCATGGTGCAGATTGGCAGATTGCATTAATATAGGAGCCAACATCTGACAATGTTAAATTGGAAATATCTTTTCGTATTCGTGAAGTATGTATTTATTGCTTCATTACAGCTTAATCCATAGCTCTTGTTTTATGAAATCTCATTGCTTTCAGCAGTCTCTTCCCTCAGAAAGAGCTGCTTATTCATTATGGTTTCAAGGGTCTTCTTTGGTCCTATTTGATTTAATATTTGTTGCCAATCACTTCCTTTGTTGACTGTTCAAATTTTTAAAAAAATGAATAGTCAAAAATGTGTTGCAATGTGTTGCTATCCTCCACCCATTGTCAGTTCTAAACACTGGGCTCTAACATTCATTATTATCTGTCATGTTTGCTTATTAGCTGGAAATAATCTTTGATCATCTKTGAAGCAAAATGTGGCAATCAAACAGGTCTGGTGTAATTAAAAAAACACTAACACCTTTGTTAACACGAARCATTTAAGAGGAGACATAGAATATGCTTGTCATTGATCTGAATCAGTGTATACCCCTGTATTGTGTTTTGTTTATTGCTTTGACAGTAAACAAAGAATACTCTTTGTGATGTCACACACAGCAACAAAAATCAGGTCCTATAACACATTGTGGCTTTGTTTTTAGAAAACTCACCATCAAAAGCATGTGCCTTATGGATTGAAGAGGTATGAGGTAATGCATAGTGTAAATTCATCMGTAAATACATTACCTTGTATTTATGTTGAAGCCTCTTGGAGRGCTGATGCCCCTCTGCTAAGCAGGTAAATCCCTGATCTGACTGGTGTGGCCTCCACAGGTTAAAGCTCAGATCCTCCTCTTTGAACCAGTGGATGTCACAGCCAGTTCCCTGCAAATTCCAGACCCCTTTTCTGTCTCCAGTGCTTCATCCTCACTGCATTTGCCCCTGGTAAATGAGATTGTACAAGAGAAGGGAAAAAAACCTCCTGAATGTCCCCATGCCCTCCCTAAGCTCTGGTGTTTGGATACAGGGTGTGATTATCCCTCTTGGGCTGCCACAATGGCCAGTGGCTGGCCTTAAAAGGTTGCTTCAAACCTGAGCTCAGTGGGRGTGTGACCCACCACCCCACTGACAGCACCTGTGGAGAGTGACTGCACTTCTCACTTCCAAATGCAGGATGTGAGAGGGAATAAAACAGTTCCCCTGCCCTTCATTCTCGTGCTGTCACACACTGTCACATGCAGATAGCAGAGATTTAGATTGCTAACAGACCCTAAATTAAATGATGTTTTCCTCTAACATTGTTTTACCATAAATGTTTTTATACAACGAAGGGTGATATCCAACTACAGCAAATACAAATTGATTGCATTTGTAATTACTTTGAAAGCATTGTGGCAAATATAGTCTCTCTCTAGYCAAATAAAATATCTCAATTAATGCTATAAAAGGCAGTGATAAATTAAGTAGCAAAATGACTTAGTTTGTCAGATTTTTTTTTTAGATTAGGTGCAAAGCAGTATTAGCATTCTTAGGTGAGCTGTTCCAAATACCTCTGTGATAAATGATTTGTTTTCAGAACTCATCTTGAGAAAGACACAGTTGCTGTCTGAACATATTCTTTTTCTCAAGAATCAGAGGCAAATTGGGAGGATGTCTTGAATGTTTTAGAGAGCACTGTATAATCAGTTTATCTGATAATAGATAAAGGTAAATATTACCTTAGAGAAAAAAAATACTAATTCAATAATTTTTGATGGTTGATGTTTTAGTCACTCTGAGAATGTGTCACCTTTTAGCTGACTTCAAATCTAGAGTTGAAAAACACTCAGCCAAAAAAATAAAATTAAAATTTTAAACCCACAAGATTGAAATAAAGAAAATACACCCCTGTTTTGAATGTACAGACTTGTCCAACTCYACTCCCAGCTCAGATAATCAGTGTGCCTGTTATGTACTGTCATATATTATTGAACATTATCTACCTTGTGCTAATATTTTCTACCAGATTGCAAGTTACACTTGTACTCAGGATTTGTGTGCTGATTTTATTTTGCAAAGATGTATTATCTTTGTTTAACTGCTGAGATACTTCTAGCATGTATGGAAGATGACTAATGCATTGAAAATATTGTGATAGAAATATTGATATATTTTTGATAATGTTGATGTAACTACTTCACTGAAAGATACAAAATTATTGAAGACAGGTCCTGCTTTTGTGACTAAAATCTATTACTTCAAAAAATAATAATTAGAAAAAAATCACCCCAGGACAAATAACCACCTCCCTCTCCCTCAAATGAAACAAAAACAAAACCAATTGTTTTGTTTCAAATTTTTTGTTTCAAAAAATTAAGAAACAAAATAAACAAAAAATAAACAAACAAAATAAAGATCCAAACAAAACTAATAACAACCAAAACAAAAAGGGAAACCACAACAGTATGGCAGAAAATCAGACAACTTCTGCCAGAAATAGAACAGCAGTTAGATGAAGAATGTAAAATATCCTGCGTGAGGCACAGTATATGTGTGTGTAGCCCAAGATTCTCTTTCTAATAAAAAGCAGCCTTTGCTACCCAGGGTAAAGTCAGAGATAGGAGATGTCCTGTTTGCAGTTGTGATCTCTCAGTTTTCAGGGGTCTGTGAGGAAGGGCTTCCAGAGGCAGAGTTCATTTAGTAGATAATTATCCTCAGTACATTTTTCTTTCATTMATTTTTGTGGAAAATCCTATCAGAAAGTGAAACTAAGGCAAACAGTRGAATTAATTTTTTAGGATGATGTTTGAGAGCTTTCCAAGTGCCATGTGATAGCAGAGGCTGGACTGGGCAATCAAAGATACCTGTGTCAACATGATCTCTGACTGTCCCACTTCCAGCACCATTCCAMAACTGATGTTTGGAAGAAAATTGAATCTGTCCCTTGAAAAAAGTGTCCTAGAGATAGCCATGAATTGCTTATCAGAAGACATTTCTGCCTGAATCATGTGACAATGCATTTTKGTTAAGAAATGTTGTCCCTTTTAAGTTTTATTTTGAATACAAAGTTACTTTTATGATTATCCCAAATTATTATAGGTCAGCCAAGTTATTGCTTCCTTTGGTATGTAATCTATATAGCAACACTTCTTCTAAAAGAAGTTTCTTATTTTGATTTAATTAGATATTTTAACKGAGAGGAAAAAAAATATTTTCCTGTTTAGAAAAAAAGCAAATGCATTGTATTTTCAGTTACTGATCTCATTAATGTTTTGCTGGCATATCTCCTCCACAGAAATTCTAGATTTGCACCAGACAGAGCACCTGTCTTCTTGGCCATTTTTTCCTTTCCAATAAACCAGTTTGACATCCATTTCTTTTTGAATGTAAAGTTGCTCTACCACAGAGAAAATCATCAGCAGTTTAAAAGAACAATCACCTAAAATCACTTTTTTTTTGTATATCACATATCAAGTTACTACATTCTTTGGGTCTGCATTTGCAAAAACATGCCTGTCCCAGCACTCACATGAAAATCACATGAATCAGCTTGGATGCCAGTGTTACATTTGTATTTGAAGATTTTATTTGCAATTTTGAAGCATGTAAGCTCATTTATCAYAGCTGCTGTCTATTGAGTATTGATTATCTATATTGATTTGATTTATGTTGAACATTTACCTTCCTAATTTCTTCCTAAGACTTCTTAACACACCCTTGGCTTACAGTGTGCTTTCCCCTTATATATTTAAATGAATGTTATAGTGGTAAATAACATGTAGACCAACAGATTTTTAATTTTCCTTGATTCAGTAGTTGCTGGAAAAGCAATCCTTTTCTGTGTTCTGTTCCTTTTTTAACATTAAAAAAAAACCCCAAACATATATGTTAGTACCTGAAAGGTTAGGATTTTTGGAGATGTTGCAGTGTGCCTGTTCTGTAGTTTGGAAATAAACTTGTGACATGCATGTTTGGAAAGAGTCAGTGTAGAGACTTACTGGATTTAAAAAAATTAAATTTAAAAAGTCACTAGAACGAGTTAGAAACATTTTTGTGAGAGTTGCATACAAGTTGAATCAAAATATGTTACTCTTGCTAATAATTGCATGCTGTAAGAATTATTTTCTGAATTGCTTAATGAAATGGTGTCTAGTTTTGAAACAAGAAGTGAAAACATCCTTATCATTGTCATCTATTAAAACTGGGGATCCACAGAAGATCCACTGGGGTCTGTGAACTGCTTTTGAGGGCTATAATAGATCCACTGGGGTCTGTGAACTGCTTTTGAGGGCTATAATAAAGTTACCTGTGAGTCACCTAATGGCTGAAGTTAATTTGGCTTTCATATTTAGGCAGCCTACAAACTGAAAGAGATTTTAAACAGAGGTCTTGTCACAGAATTTCTAAAATAATTATRATAATTTATCATCAACATTATACATTTATTGCATAATTCACATTAGATCCTGATAAAAGTTTAGAAAGGTAAAATCATTGCTCTTCTGAACTCTGCTTTTCCATGGATTCCATGATGGGACCTCAGTTTCGCTAATGGAAGAGAAAAATTTGTGATGTAATAATTAATTGTGAGCATTTACTGACACTTACTTTAAAGCACCAACATTGATAAATCTATTGAAGAAAACATATGGCATTATTTCTCCAAACAAACAATATGAACTAGCCATGAAATGCAGATGTCTGAGGAACACAGGTTTATATTGCTTTTGTGTGATTTTCTGTTGTGCTTATATGTCTATAAGCAGGAATGCTAAAATCAACTGAAAACAGAACAGTAATAAAGCATGAAATGATGCATTTTTTGCAAAGAAAATATGTAATTATCATATAGAATTAAAGACTTCATTTCTCATATTCATTACTTCATGAATATTAGTAAAAACAATGCATTCTAAAATGAAAAAAAATACTAGTGCTGTACACACATATTTTTTAAAAGGTAAACCCTACATTTTGTCAGTGAGGGAGCAAACTGAGGTGAAATACTGGAAAGAGTCTACCAATAATAAATCTCAGTTTGTCAGACTGTGTCAGACATTTGACACACAATCAGAGAATATAAGTTCTTTGCTTCTGAATGTTACAAAACCTCCTCTGTAAAGTTATAGTGTTTGAGTAATTTAGAGATTTGGGTCTAGAATATCATGAAATTAATTCTGCATTAAAAGATCAAAGTTAATTTGAAATGTGCCAGTTAATAATTTTATCTGGCATTTTTGTCTCAAATTATTTAAACTACGAAACCTTTTACTTTCTGTAATTAAAAAAWTGCTGAATTTTTAACTTGCATATGAAATAGACTGTAATTAAAATAATTTATTGACTTACCCTATAGCAACTCATCTTGATTCTAAGACAAAGTTGAAATCCAGTATGTCTGGTTTAGTCTGTATAGTGAAATCTAGGCAGAATTTCCAAGCCTAAATCCAGAAGGCACTTCAGAGCCTCATTCTCCAATGACTGTGCAATGCTCATATGTGTATAGGCAAAGTTGTGGTCTAAGACTTTCCTTACTGCCAGCATATAAACAAAATGCTCTGTCTCCAGTGGCTTTTTGTGCATTAAAACCACAAGGGAYGCTCTCTGAACGATTTCTTTTAGCACACTAATCTGACAGCACAAAGCACAGCATTCTTGAGTACTTCTGCTCTGTACTGAGTTCACCCCTTTTAGTTATGGTGTCCTCTCAGCATTGGGAACTTGCTCTCTTCCTTAACCTGAAAGAACTGTGGTGGGTTGRCCCTGGCTGGACACAAAGTGCTCACCAAGCTGCTCTGTCACTCCCACAGGACGGGGGAAAAAAAAAGCTGGAAAAAAATCATGGGTCAAGATATAGGCAGTTTACTAAAGCAAAAGTGAAGGTTGTGCATGCACAAGCAACAAAGGAAAAAGAAAACAAACGAAAAAGAGATTTTATTCTCTACTTCTGATCAGSAAGCGATGTCTGGCCACTTCCTGAGAAGCAGGGCTTCAGCATATGTGGAGGTCGTTCTGGAAGGCAAACTTTGTAAAAAATGAATGTCCCCCTCTTCCCCCTCCTTTTTCTTAGAGGTGTGCAGATCTCATATGGTAAGAAATATCCCTTTGGTCATTTTGGGTTGGCTGGCCTACTTGTGTCTCCTCCCAAAATGTTGCCCACCCCCAGACTGACTACTGGTCAGGTGGGAATGTTGGAGAGACAGCACTGAGGCTGTGTGGCCAGCAGCAGCCAAAACAATGGAGTGTTATCAGCTCCTTTCTAGCTCCCAATGCAAAGAGGAAGATTATTTTCATCTCAGCTAGGATCAACACAAAGCAGCTGAATCCACATCTTCCAATTTCCCAATATGCTCTAACTTCTAGAGAATGATGAAAGTCCTTCGAYACATGATGTGATGGAATTGAGTCASTGGTGTTCTGTCACCAACCAAAATCCCTGATGCCAGAAGGAGAGAATTTGTTTTTACTGCCTGAGAGTTTGGGCTGTGAAGTGGAAAGAATGAATCCTGAAAGCTCCTCCCTGGGCTTCTCATTACAAATGTATTTTGTCCATCTTGCCATATTTTGCCGTGGAGATTAYGGAGCTGGTTTAAATCCTTGAATCCATTGCAGTTTCCAGTTAATAGCTGTGGTAACTCCACAAGTTCTTTTGTGTGTGACTTTGACACTTCAGCTTTTCTTGTTTGCTCATAAAGAGCTCGGGACACTAAAGACAAGGATGGTGTTTCCATCCAATAGCAGAGCTGTTAAATGCCAAATATTCAAATACTGTATGTTTTGTGAGTCTAGCTCAAATGCTGTGTTTACCATGTCTGATGGACCATTGAGTATGAAAATCCTGGTCTACAGTTGTTGCTGCTGATACAGTTGGTGGAAGTTGTTTGTTTGGTGTCCATTAAAAAGATCTGTAGTCTTAAAGTAGTTAATTCCTACACAYAGCATTCACCCTTCACAAAATACCTGCTCAGGGTATAGAATAATAATGAAGAAACATAGCTTACTGTTTTRTGTTGTGCTTCATGTAAAATTATTCACCCAACCTTTTCTAAAATGAATATGTATAATAGATCTTTAGCTCATCACAGGTCTAATCATAAATGGAAGAGAGAAAAGATATCATGTTATTCAAATATATCTAATTAAATTAATTGGTTCATTTAGAGCTCTGCCACTTCTTATGCATTTTCCCCCATTTCATTTTGACTGCAGTTTCATCTCATATCCTTCATCCAGGCTGCCTTCCAGCTTATTTACCAGATCAGTTTCACTGTGAATAAACGTTAAAGATATTTTTCATCCATGTTTTAGAAAATATGATAAAATATGTACACTTATTTGTGAACTAGACCAACTTTTGTCCACTATGCACTGGGAAATGAGCTCTAACTGATGACCCAGTATTAATTTACAGCTTGCATAAGCAGGGTCAATACAATAAAGCTTCTTCAATATCTATAAGCTATAAACAGGATGCATTTTTCACTTCCATGCCCAGGCAAAATGTGCTCACTTCTCACCTGCACCTATGTGTCTTTATGTTCCATGAAATGGCRCTAGCACTGTCTCTTTTCAAATACTCTGTCCTTCTCTCAATCTGAAAATTCTTCCAGACTTCATTAGTCATGCTATCAAACTTCTGTCACCAGAGCACATCCAATTACATAGTTTCAAAATATCTATTTTTTTATAACTATATTTATCCTCCAGGGTTCAGTCATGTSTTTGATTAATTATCTCTGAAACTCTTCCATGTGAAATTCTTGCCATGACAGTCTAACAAAGCCTGGTTCTTGTGTGTTCCAGCATGCCTGAGAAGCATGCCTAGTGCAGATTCATGATATGTCTAAAATTTAGGTACAAATAAGGTGTCCAAATTGGGAAGACTGTATTGCAGTCTGTGTGTTTTCTAAAATGGATTATGCTCATAGTTTAAACCCAAAAATAAAAATAAAAAGGAAAACTAGAAAGAAACTGGTCAGGAGTGGGTAAGCCATGGTGACAAACTCTCCAGCTGTTCTACAGGATAAAGCCACCTGACTTGTCTTTCTTGGTAAGTTGTTTCCAGGTGAAAACTTTTTTCTTCTAGTCTTCTATAAACCACTGGAAAAGCAATATATGTGAAACATTTCATTTTCATCTGAGTTGCTGAGATRCCCTGATGCATTTTGTGAAAATACAAAAGCAAAGAGGCTTTTAATTTTCAAGTTATATGCAATTGAGATACACCTTTAATGAAGTCTTTCAAACRTTTTCATTTTTCTTCTGAAACTGCAGTTGAAGTTGTTAATGTATACTCTGGAGGAAGACAGACCTCTGACCCCTGGTCCTGAGGATAACCTCTGTCTCTGACAAGTACATTTATCGATTCTAATATGCAACAAAGGTTATGGTTTCTTGGTTATGCCAATTTGGATATTTACATTTAGAGAAAAAACCTTGCTACTCCTGCAGCAGCTGTAGGCAGTCTGCTTTATGTGTTTTAGAGAATTGTGTTTGTGTACTCTCTGATGACACAGGGGAGTTTTTTCTGTTTGTTTCATTTTTGGCAGTTGCTTCATACAACKTCAGACATTGGGACTTCAGACTCTGTGACTTTCAGATGTGAGATTGCAATAAGGCAATTCTAAATAACTAATGTATTTAATTTTCAGTGTAAAGAGTTTAAAACCTTTTTTGAGCACGTTTGCTTCAAATTATTAACAGGCTTATTTGATCTCTTTTCTTTATCCACCCTTATTATTATTGTTATTGTTATTATTTTCTCCTCACAGGTTATTCATCAGCTTAGACTTTCCGAGAATGAGAGTGTGGCTCTACAAGAGCTTCTAGACTGGAGGAGAAAGCTGTGTGAAGAGAGAGAAGACTGGCAGCAAATATTGCACAACACTGAGCAGAGAATCTCGGCCCCACCTCCACCCCCTTGTAAGAAGCCRACGCTGCTGAAGAAGGTAGAAGATACCTCCTGCAACAGACTCTCTTCAGGCATATGGGATACCACCATATGATTCAGATACATGTTTGCAGACTGTTAGGAATGGAACCATCTAATGACTTCAATCTGCACAATCAGCAAGTTTTCTTCCCTTCACAAAACGTGCAGGGATTTTTTACAAGCACTAATTCAATAGCACAGRATGGAGGAGCTGTTTAGATCTGTCACGTGTGTGTGTGTGTGTACATGTGTGTGTTTGTTCTTTTCATATATATACATGTATACATATATGTGTGCACCAGCAAGTATATATATGTATGCATGTATATATATATATGGAGACAAACTGCACTATAAGTACTTGGTTTAAAAGTACAAAACCATCACTTAGAATTCTCCCATGGACAATGAAGAAACTATGTTAAGCAAATGATGATGGGGAGAAGTGACTGACAGACATTTTGGAGAGATCAGGARAGTCTGTGTGCACACTGTACAGCTGTTTTATACAGTACAAAAATATGTTTCTTGTTTCCTAATGAATGGGTTTATTATATTACATGTATACATATATATATATTTCTTTGTAGATGTCTGTGTTCCATGGAGATTATTTACATGTTTATTTCTGGTGTTTTATAACTTCATGCAATTGGTGCTGTCGTTCTTTCTTCAGAATACAGGTAATAAATTCATTACTTGCATTTTTCTTTCCTAGATTATCTTTAACAACATACCAAACAGTTTCAACACTGTTATTTTTTTCAGAACTGGCAATATCCTTTCTGAAATCAATCCTGAAATTCTTGCAAAGCTCCTATGTGCAGGAGTGATTTGGTGCTGTTCACAGTCATGAATTACAGACCATTACTTCTTTTTGATGGACCTGCATTTCTGAAGGCATGAACTGTGGATTTTGAAGTTACATCTCAAATCTTATTTCATTTTGGGTTATGTAAAATAATGAGGCATTCATTTAGATTATAAGTGCTGTTTGAAATTCATACCTGATTATGCATAAGGTCAGGTGTCAGTGGAAAGATACATGATGGTAATGAGGTATGAAAATAGGTCTGTGATTTACTGTTACAAGCCAGAAGGCTTTGCAGAGATGGGTATATCAGAGTATTATATCCTTATTATGGTAGCASAGTGGTGCATTTATACTTCAAATTTCATGTAATGAAATGGTTTCAGAAATTGCAGCATTCTAGTCAGTGTACATGAGTTCTGAACAGTAATGTTAATTTATGAAAAACATACTGCTGGGAACTTGTTAGTTATTGCCCAGCAGTCTTTAAAATACTGCTTTGCCACTAAAATGTGCAATTTATATATATTTATGGGTACTTTTCCAGGGCTATTTATTTTAAGTTCTTGGAGTATGTAGAGCCAGTGTGAAACCCTTTTCTTGGTTGTTTGTCCCATTCCTATTGAGATCCAGGAAAAAGTGTTTCCACTTTTGCAAGTGGATATAAAACAAGTATTTTCAAATAYCAGCTAGGTCTAAAATGGCATGCTCACTCTTGGTTGTAAGTTGTTGGAAAAGGGAAAAAATCCACAGCGGTGTAGCTTTTTTCATCATGTTTGACAGAAGTTTCAAGCAAGCTGAATAGCAAAAAGCAGTCACRTGCTTGTTTGCTTGTTTATACTGGGAAGCAGCAAAACTCAAATTGTTTCCATGAGTATCATGAAGCTGTCAGCAGAATTAAGCACCTTCTCCTGCTAAAGATTAAAACAGAATTTTGGGTGGACAAGGAAGGGGAGACACCAGGTTAGCTCAAAATCTYACCTTGTTACCACTGTTAGCATCACAGAAGTCCTCTATGTAAGATTATCCATTTCCATTTCAGGAAGAATGAGGAACTCTAGACTCCAAGTCTTRCCTTTGACTGATGTAAAGGGCCACAGATAATGTTACCCAGGAGGGGCAGGTAACCCCTGTGAGTGAGGTTATGCAGAAAACAACTCTCACCTGCTACACGATTATGTCAGAATGAGGCTGTGCCTTGGAAGAACTGAGGTTTCTGGGATTTTTTCTTCTCAGATAACCAGTGACACACAGAGATCCCTCTGTGAGTGCAAAATGTAGCAGCTCCAGAACTGGATGCAGGAGAGCTAATTAACCTAACCTTGCAGCTATTTTGCTCCCAGGATGCAGGTTGTTATCCCTACATGGCACAGCATATCCATAGCCACAGCAACATCCACGCAGCCAGCCTAGCAGTGCTGAGCACCTCAGTGCACTGAGATGTGCAGACATGCCCTGAGGCTTATCACTCCCCAAATGGGCCTGGCAAACAGCCCTCTCATAAGCTCTGTCATATTGCTAACCCTAATGCTCACTAGCTGGCTCTGGCACTGGTAGCAATCAATCCACAGMAGCCTGGAAGTTTAAGACAAGCTGTAAAAATTGACTGAGGAGCCAGTTTAGATCATGCCAAAATCCCTGCTGCTGCTGCAGTGAGCTTGCTCCCAGTCACTTAGCTGTTTGTAAGGTGAGCTTTTGTATCTCCAGGTGACACTGTTGTCATTGCTGCACTTGGAATGCRGGAGTACCCAGAGGGGAGAAAATGCATTTGTCAAATCGAGTTTAAAATGGGAAACAGTATAAATATRCATTATCCTACTTGTAGTCCTTACTAAAAGTTGTGCTAGAACTGTGAGCGCCTGAGGAGCTCAGCTGCAGGAGCTCCAATRAGGTTTTAAGGAACTTTGCTGCTTGTTCAAAGTCCATGTTGTGCCCTATTACAACAGCATGAACAAGTGTGGAACAAAAGGTATGTAGATTTTTTGGCAGTTTCATCATCACTGTTACATGGGATAAACCAGTACACCCCTGATTCTGGCAATCTGATTCTACAGACAATGAGCAAAGCAGATTATAATCTGTGCAGAAGGCCTTTGTGCTATTTTTTGCAGACTTGGGTAAGACATAAATTTTCTGGGGCTGTTCTTTCAAGTGTGTCACCACAGTGCAATATGACAAACTTAGAAGACTTTTTTTGTTTTAATTTTTTTTWAATTCCAGGTTACATAATGGCTTTTTACCTGGAAAGATTTTTCATGCTATTCCATTGAAGTACAATACTATAGGAAAAAAGTACTTGCTTTAAAACATGTTTTAAATATTTCTCTAATGGCAGTAAGACACTCTAGAGTGTGACTTATGATGTCATAATTCACACCTCGTGTGTTCATTGGTCTCTTGGCCTTTGGCCTCGTGCCTAACAATGCAGTTGGTAGGGAATTATTATACCATAATTCACACCCCACTGTGTCTTATTGCTTAAATAACCATACCCCCAGAGGTGTCTTAAAACTACCATTAAAGTTTATATTGTGTATCAAAATGTGTTTACAGGGCTGGGAAAATATACTATTGACATTTTGAAATGTTGAGAAGTAGTTTTAGCAGAACTGTACAGTGCTTGTAAATTAATCTCCCCAGTGGAGTGTGCACCAGCCAATTACATTTCTTGAGTATATGAAGTCCTGTCTTGCACATTAAAAATAGCTTAGAAATAAAAAAAAGCCTTATGAATTTGATATTCTGAAGGGGAAGACTGAACTCTATGGGCATGCTAATGCTCTTAATATCCAGTGAAAAATCTAAAATATATTTATATTTGCAATAAAGCAATTTCAGGATGCTGGGATTATCATCAGATAATCACTCCTCCACATTGTGCCTTATTGCTTAATTTTTAATGTGTGAACAAACCGAAACGYCTAACAAATCAATCTGTCCTTCAGCATAAGGTAAGAGGAATGAGATACATTTTACACTTTAAAAAGTCATTGGTCTTAAAGCCARTGGAATTATGAAACCATATTAAGCCACAAAAAAACCCAATGTCTATTGGCAGAAGAAATTTTTTAAAGCTTGTATACCTTACTTGTTATTCCTGAAATAGCACTTGGTGTCTTTTAGTTGCTGTAGTTACATTCCTGTTGCAGTTTTTAAGCAAAACTTYGTTTTTAAAAACTGATTTAGACATTCAGAGAAACACATGCACCGATATTTTTCAAAAGATCTGTGTACAGCATGAAGTGATAARCCTTTGAAAAATTTGTATTGTTTACAAAAAAATAGTATGATTGTTAAGTAAGTGAATTGCATTTACTTTTTTTTTGCCAGTGATCTTTTTTTCATTTTAAAAGGTTTGATTGCTTTCATTAATAACTTTATTATACTGCAGAGCCTTTGTGTGTGGGACAAAGAATTTCATTAMCGTGCTAAGAAAGCATAATAGATTGTAGCATAGTTCTAAAGTGATAGTAATAGCCATATTAATTGTAGCTTTTAATTCTGCTGTATAGTATTGGCATCCCTAGTAATCCTGTTATTCTTATCTCTATTAAGCCTGCTAATATCTGAAATGCTCTGAGGAACTTTAAGTAAGTTTTACCATTCACTTGTTAAATAATAAATGTAACTATGTACAAATCAGTTTTCCAGAATGGTATTAAACATTTCATGGCTTTGTGTTTTGAATATATAATTTTTAAAAAACAAAACACCACCTGAGCATAACTATTTGACAATAGCTGAACAAAATAGAAGAAAATGCTTTTCTTCCAGTTCTGCTGTTCTCTGTATACTCAGGACTTTCCTTTTGAGAAGAAATAAATAAATCCYRATTCTGGCTTATAMTGTGGCTGTGAGAATTAGATCATTAGCAAAGACTGTCTGCACCCCCCACTGTGGTTTGGCCTTTTCACTAACCCATGARTGTGTGCTGGATCTGGTCAAATTGTGCATTTTGCTGTGATGTGTCATAGGCAAAGTTCAGTCAGCTCATGATTTGACTTTTTGAGGATTTTTGATTCATTACAGTAAACAAAACAACCTCATCTTGATTTAGTTAGACATATTTATTTCAACCTTTATTAGCTTGGTTTGGTTATCATATATGTTAATAAAGCCCCCCCTTAGCACTTTCCTATTTCCTTTCCTGTCAACTTAGCTTAATTTTCAATCAGACTTTTAAGATAAAAAAGAAAATTTTGTTAAATGAAATTAACAGTATATATTTATATTCAAAATATAAAGTATAACCTTTATATTTTGAAAAAAAAATCTTTTAAAATACTGAAATTGAATATTTTTGAATTATTGAATACTTTTGAATACTTTCACCTTTTCTAGCTGAAATTATGTGTTGGATACAGTCTGAATTTGCACATAATTTCAACTCTTCACAAACATACATTTTCATAGTCCACTCTTCTCTGAAAAGACCACACTAATGGATATTTGTTTGGAGATGCAGGAGAATTGCTGAGGTCTTTTGAAGTATCAACAGGGAAAATTCGACAAGCACAGGTATATTGCTGTCATAGCAATGATCATGTGATGGTTATTAACTAGTGCTTGTGCCCTCACTGTGTTTTATTGGGGCTCTAGCCCCTTCTCAGTCTACCAGRACATGTAGTCACCTGTCTCCTGATACTCATTAGAGCACAGAAAGGAAAGTGCTGAATCTGTAATATATACTCTCAGAGAAAGGGGAGAAACACGTTACAGACTCTTTCTAATTGAAGCTTAACATAAATTACTTATGTCTTTCCAAAAATGAGTATTGGAATGCAACTTTCTCACTGTCCAAATGTGACCAAATCACTAGGCTAGACAATTGTGGCAATTGAATAGCCACAGCTATTAAATTAATTTTTATGCAGATATAGCTCCTCTGTCTCACAACAAAATACAACTTGGTGGTCAGGAAATTATTTCAAAAGCTAGGGGACTTGATTATGTATCCTTCAGGGAAGACAACTCCATCTGGTTTCTTTGAATTAAAACCATCTCCAGATTATTTTAGTGCAGATCCTCCCTAAAAGAGTGGTCAGAGCCTTACAAATGAGGCAGGCAATCTGACAGGACTAAGGTAGGAAAACATTCATCGGTGGATGGGTAAGTTTGGATAAATGCTCTGGAAATTTCCAGATATCATGACMTTCCTCATGGTTCTGACCAGTAGCTTGACTGTAGATTTGGTCTAAATTCTTGCCTAATGAATCTAGTCACAATCAGTCAATGCAGTTAAAAAYACCTTGAATAGAAATTACTCCTCTAGTAATCTAAATTCATATTTTAGTAACATGATTACTGAAAGTATTTATTCACATCTAGTTTTTACTAATGTAGCTGCCATGTCTGTAATATGAATTCAGCAGTTAGAAAATGGAGAAAGTAAAGATTATATGGAAATAAGTGCATTTGAAACATATCTTCTATGTTCATGCTGAGACTGTGGCTCCTKGGGTTTTAGAATTATCATAAGTAACATGGTAGATGCCATATCATCTAAGATCAAGACAATGTCCCAAAAGTAGCTCCCAAAGTTTAAAGATTTCATTCTTCCTTAAGCTTCTGTCCTATGTAATCCCTGAGTYCTCACCAGGCASGAGTAGTTAYCACAATTAYACATCATGCTGCCTGGAAAGAGTGCATCTTTTGTCTCCTGGGGGAGACAAACACCCAGACCTCAGCTTCTCTAAGGTGGGAAAGACATTCTATTTAGCTGATCAAAGGCACCATGATGGATTATTTATATCAAATATCCTGTGTAAGTGTGCTTGCTTTTCTGGAGAAGATAYAACACTCTGTTGCAGGCTTATTTAGAGAGGTTGATTTGTAGCTGGGGAATTTGGGTCTAGTTTAAGTCCGTGAGTTTACAAAGATCTTCAGTTAAGTTCAGGATTTGGCCCTACCCTAGCTGAATTTGTGGCCCATAGATGATTTACTTATTTCTGTGTGTGTACAAGAGTCCAGCCAAACATTCAAATAAGATCTTCCAACACCAAAAAAAAAGTGTCTAGTATTTTATGTAATTCCTGTGTAAGAATAAAAGATCCTAGTGAGGATTCAGTTCCTGTAAGGAAATTACACAAGACCTGCCTTTAGGTGCCTTGTTTCTGGAGAGGTAAGCAGGACTAAACTGGGTTTCCATATCAGCTGTTCTGGGCTTCCAATTCCTGACTCCATCTGACTCCAAATTTCTCATCATGAAAGAAGCACTGTACTCAGGGGAGAAAAGGAGAATCATAGTTTTGTTTAGGTTGGAAAGGATTTCTGAGTTTGAGTCTGACAGCAAACCAAACACTGCCAAGYCCAGCTCTAAACCATGTCCCTAAAAGTCACATCTACAAGTCTTTTAAATACCTCCAGTCTAAACCTCCCTGGCACAACAYGAGGCCATTTCCTCTCATCCTATCACTTGTTACTTGTGAGAAGAGATCAGCCCACACCTCACTACAACTTCCTTTCAGGGACTTGGAGAGGGTGATAAGGTTGGATTCCTTTACTGCCAAGGCAGACTATTGAAACTTCTTGCCCCCATGGGTAAAGCTGCTTCCTGTCCAATCAGCCCCCAACCTGTTCTGTTTCATAGGGRTTTTCCACTGGGGATCCAAAATTTYAATTTGTTTTTGAGCAATGTTAATGTTCTGCCAGCCCATTCCTYCAGGCTGCCAGCATCCCCTGACACTTCAGCCCTGTCCTCTGGAGAGTTACTGAAGCATTGAYTCCTCTTCATCTTGCTGCATACACAGAATTTGCTGTGTATTATGCACAAATGTATTGATTCTACAGCTCATTAATAAAGATACTATTTCCCTCAGTGTTAACCCTGAAGGAAAGCTACTATRTGGCTGACAACTGGACCTTATGCTGTTTTAACATGCTTTGAACCTCGTGTTCCAGCTAATTTGGTACCAAGCATGAAGTCCACCTACCTGAATCATATCTCATCAGTTGGATTGCAGGCTGCTCTCATAGACAGCAACCTTGGTTCACAATAAAGTAGATAAAGACATGGTTGAAAGTAAGTTCCAAGAAAGTAATCATTGGCAAACTGGCAGGTGGAGAGATTCCATATTGGATCTCTTTTTAAGAGTCATCCAAGACCAAATTCTTTTCTAAATAATTGTTATTTGACTAGAAGAAAAACTTGTGTAAAACTAAGGATAGCACCAAACTGGAATGAGCTTATAAAATGCTGGGTCAGAATTCAAAATGTCAATGAAAAATTGCCAAAGGTTCTCCCACAGTGTGGGAATGTAAGAGATGCTCATTTAGCCCCCAGTGGTGAAAAGCATGTCCACAGTCTGCAACATGACAGGGCTTCAAGACTCAAACCTCTCTAGAGAGAGAAAAAATCAGTTTTGGAAGGCTATGTCTAGGAACCAAGTATAGTCTTGTGGAYAGGTATAATCTGGTGGAGTTTGTGTGCACTGTGCTGAGAGAGTGATCTTCAGCACACAGCACTTGACACGAAAACACTTGTATTGTCCTAAGTGTGATATTGCATGGAGATACACTTTGTGAATGTGTGTGTGCATGTGTCTCTTTTGCTGTCTGTAAACTWGACATGTCCTCCTTAGGTGTCACTACAAATAAAGCCCTTATAGGAACACTGGGATTCTCAACTCAAACTTGACAAAAGCTCTGCAAATTCTACTCCATTATGTCTTCACATGCTAGAAATGTTTTCCTTTCCCTGTACAGTCCATGATAGCTCCAAATCCTGTTTTTTGAAGAAATAATACTTCCTGTGTCTCCCTTTGCTTTTCATACATGAAAATAATAGGTGGGTGAGAGTTCTGTAGGAAGATAAAGCAAGATTTATCTCTGGGTACAATCAGAGAACATATCAAAGGTACCACTGGACAGGAAAGTAGTTTCACAAGATTGTGACAGTTGAAAATTAAGAAGCAAGWAATTTTATCTCTCTCCTTATTGCTGGGGTTTTTTACATATTTTTTCATACATTTAAGTTACAAACCATGACCTGAATTTTGACAAAGAATCCTAGAATCATAGAATTCTTAGATAGAATTCTTTAGGCTGGAAAAGGCCTAAGAAAAAACGGTCTTGAAACTCCCAAGAGCCAGGAGTCATCTTTTTATCCAGATACTGCTATTACAAGATCCATTTTGCTTTGTTGCAGCCTTGACATGAARGCACATGAAGATAAGATTGAGARCAGCCCTGAGGAGAAGGACTTGGGGATGTTGGTTGACAAGAAGCTCAATATGACCTGGCAATGTGCATTTACAGCCCAGAAAGCCAACCCTGTTCTGGGCTGCATCCAAAGCAGTGTGGGCAGCAGATTGATGGAAGAGCCCTTCCCCCTCTACCCTGCTCTTGTGAGTCTCCACCTGCAGTTCAGTCCAGCTCTGGGGTCCCCAGCACAGGACTTCTTGGAGTGAGTCCAGAGGAAGATGGTCAGATGGCTGGAGCTCCTCTCCGATGTACACAGGCTGAGAGACCTGGGATTGTTCGGTCTGGAGAAGAGAAGGCTCCAGGGTGACCTCACAGCACCTTCTGGTACCTAAAGAGGGCTACGAGAGAGCTGAAGAAGAACTTTTTCAAAGGCTGTAGTGACAGGACAAGGGATAATGGCTTTAAACTGATAGAAGGCAGGTTTAAATTAGATATTAGGAAGATTTCTCCTGCAAGGGTTGTTGAGACACTGGAACAGTTTTCCCCGAGATATTGTGGATGCTCCATCCCTGGAAGTATTCAAGGCCAGGTTGGATAGAGTATTTGTGCTCCCTTGTCTAGTGGAAGGTGTCCCTACCCATGACAGGGGGGTTGGAACTGGATGATCTTCCATACCAAACCATTGTGTGATTCTGATGCCACTTTTCCAATATGACGAGGTAAATATCTGTAATCATTCAGCTTTCAAGGTTAATGAGATTGCTGGCCATGGGTGTGCTGTGATAGCTCTCCAGCAGGTGATGAAGCCATGAACTCATTTCCCCACAGGATTTCAAACTGCCAACCAGTTGTAGCAAAAGTGCTCATTTAGTTTAAGCAATGAATTTTGTCCTATATATAGAAGACAGAAGACATGCTGCTGATTTCATAAATGTTCTTCTGAATTATAAATGGTTACTTAATAGATATGAGAATGTCTCTCATCTTTACTAAGATTAGTTGGTCTTGAAGAGGCTACTTCATTACCAGAAACAAGTGGGAACCACTGTAGAAAATCTTTCCCACACCTTGTCAGGGTCAAGTGACTAGCTCTGAGAACTCATTATGGCTTCTAATAAAAAAACAGCTCCTTGTTTCTAATTGCAGAACCTAGTTCAGACAATTCCTAATTTAAGCACATGTAAACACATAGAGGGATACAAACCCCACAGGTTATGACCCAAGAGCACTTGCACTTGGAAGGGGTCATTCAGACACAYAGAAGTTTCTGATTTCAATCTGATCATTGACCCCCGTAGCAGTGAACTTTATGCAAAGTGTGCCCTGAAAACTTTTGTCAGCAAGATGTTTGTGTTTTTGGAAGTTTTACTTTTTCCCCAATAACAAAGTAAGAGTCAGTAAAATAATCCAGTATGAAATCTCAAACTTTTAGTCAAGTGCAAATGTGAAGAGGTGAGCAATCAGGTCCCACACAGATAAAGATTTGGAAGTCATGAGTGCTTTTGCTGTAGATTGTACAAGACGTGGCTGAAAATTACTGMTGAAGGACAGCTGGGTTCTGAGAGCTGACAGGGATCCTTCTTGCTTCATAGATACATTCATTCTGTATGTTTAGCTTTACCTGCTCTTTTCAAGACAAAAAACAGTTTGGCTACTTTTAGAAGTACTGAACAGGTAACATGTAAACAAATAGCTGTGCAACATTTCTAGTTTTGCTTCGTTGTTCTACTTCAGCTCAATTGATCATTGAGACTTTTTGCAGTGCATATCGGGATAACTACTGATCAAAAATTTATTCTCAAAAATTGAGGTCTGCATGTGTTCAGTAAGTCAGTCTCAGTGCTTGTGAAAAATACTCCTTTTGTTCAACTGCAACCTGATGCAAGACAATTTGTTCTCCTCATTTGACCCTCACCTTCTAACCAGTCTGAAATAGTCATACTTCTACTGTGCTGTACTAATATGCCTGGGGTACCTTTTGAACACACTTGATGCTTCAGATTCTTTCACAGTATGAGAGKCATAACTTCTGTAGCATCATTAGTAACAATAGTAAATTCACAGCTCTGTGATTGACATAAACTGTTAGTACACATTTTGTTCTGAAGCACTGTGGTTAGAATAAAAACTCYTTCCCAGTCATACAGAGCACTGTGCACTCATGCTCATCATGTTATGAGGAATAAGTTTCAAACCTGTCATCTTGCCACTATGAAACAGTATCTTCAATTTGAGCTTATTTGTGATTTTTCATAAGAAGTTTCATTGGCACCTGAAGGGATATGTATACTATGAAATAAGAATTGAATAACATTAACTAAAAAGTTTATAAGATGCAAAGAAATGGGCAAGCAAACAAATAAAAACAACTTGAAACAATTCTGCTTTTAAATTCTTATCACTTTTCATTCAAATTGAAGTTTTTGACTTTCAGTACCAGAATAAAATGGAATTGAAGAAACATTTCTACTTCATTACATACAGCAAAAAAGGATTGACAACAGAGAACTATTTTCCACCTCTCATGTGGATATGGTCATTATTTATTTGAGGCTGTTTTGTAACACAGTGACCATCTGTCAGTAAGCACTGAGAACACTCAATCATGCTGGCTGTTACTGTTAAAATGCCACAATCACTGACTGCTGTGAGAGATTAATAGATTTTTTTTTTTCACTAAGAACAATTACATATTTAGAGGGCCAAATTAGCTCTCATTAAAGTTGATATAAATCCTGCTCTTCTGGAATCCAGGTATCATYTCTAGATTTATGGGAGGATATCAGGGAAGGAGCTCCTTTACAATTTTTGATTTTTTTAAATACCTGTGACAAAAAAGAAACTGCTTAATCAATTTTCATAATGAAAATAACTGATGCCAAGTTTTCTTCCAACATCGAAGGGATAGCTCAGAATTATGATCTGCTATTCTATAGAAAAGTACCTACAGTTTTTGCTTGAGAGGTTCTGTTTACAGTTGCTCATTAAGCTGTTCATTTGAATGTTGCATGACATTTCTTTGTGCACTTGGTTTGGAGAATGGCTGCTCAAATGAACCAGCAGCTAGAGTCAGAAACACAGAATTAAAACTGGGTGTGATTCTGCACAAACCAGAATAATTAAACCCTCCAGGGAAAGTCTGGAATGAGATTTGTTCAAATGCAGCCATGTGATTACAAGTGCACCATTAACAATTTCTTTAATATATATTAAGAGAAGCAGTTCCCTCAGGGTGGTGGAATGAGTCAGAACTATGGCCTATACATTGAASGTCACATGCAACACAGGGGTGGAAAATATTTCTTAATTGAAACCCCCCCCTCTCCATATCATTTATTATGACCATGGGTAATAATTACTTAGCCTATTAAAATGTTTGACTCAGATAATGATTTAGTTAGTAAGTATCAGACATTTCCACTGAAGAACGAACAGGAAAGCAAAAGGAGGGAGTGAYGGGGGAACTGTAGTCTTTAAAGGAATTGAGTATCTCCAAGGAGTCTTTAGAAACTGACAAATACATTTTGTTTCTTGAGCTACTGAGGAGTCTACAGATGCTCAGCATTTCCCACAGAAGGATCTGATATGTAAGGGAACTGGTCCTTAAGGTTGCTATCTCATAAATCCTCACTCCCTTGTTGAATCCCATCTCTCATTTCCTATTTCTCTTTGGTGCTATGCTGACAAAAGCTACATGGCACTCAGACTTTTGAAACAGGTAAGTTGTGTGCAARTCTAAKRCTCCCCACTGTTTGCAAAGCCCTAYCACCCCATCAAAACGTGGTCAGACCTAGCAACAGGCTGCCCAGGGAAGTGRTAGAGTCACCATCCCTGGGAGTGCTCAAGRAACAACCYCACATGGCACTTAGTGCTGTAGTTWRKTKAMMARG
>CADDXX010000042.1:977569-1013285 GCA_902810485.1 Alauda arvensis
TGTTAATTATTTAGATTAACTTAACAAGGCAAAGTTTCTTCTCAATACACAACTACACATACTTGTGGTATCTCTGAAAATTCTTTCCTCAGAGATTTACTAYGGGCAAYTTCCCCYGTGTAGCCTGTGTGGTAAATGCCTCAATGGCCAGCCAAGGACCTCCCCTCCACATGCARTTGTCCATCATTAGGTACACCTGAGTTCTAGAAGGACACAGGGAAATGCTGACTTCTTCAAGACAAAGGTGAAAAGTGACCTCTAAGCACAGGCTATAAATAGGAGGAGCTGCTTCTGAAATTTTTTCTTTCACTAATTTAAAATYAAAACCTAATGGAAAAAGCAAGAGAAAACCAAGGGGGCAAAAGATCACATCCAGTCCACAGGTAACATCTGGGCTGACTGACAACATACAGTTGAACGGAGCTAGTGAGCCTTGACTTGCCTCCAAGAGAGGTACCTGCTCAGCCCAGCTGTGCATTGGCTGTGTCACAGATGGAGCCGGTTCTGCTCCAGTAGGACTGGTTGTCTCAGATACTGTTCACACAAATATTGGTTTSGGTCCTGAAGCAGCAGAGCTGTATRTGAGTGTGGTATCTGAGGCTTTAGCTCTGCCAAAGCTGTGCTGGAGGAGGCAGTGCAGTGCCTCCTGCACTCATGCACAGCCACRCAGCCCTGCTATGGAGCCACAGGGTCATGCTGTGAGGCACCCCTCCCTAGGGAGCTCTCTGGGGACCTGGAACATTGGAACTGTAGCTCAGGCATACTGTGCCAAACCATTTCCTGAAGGAATMTGAGCTCCTCTGTCCTTGAGCCTGTACTAGATGGGTTCCACTGCCTGAGCTAAGCTTCCTTAGACATTTTTAAAGTAGTGCAGACACACTGTTGAAAACAGTTCTCATAGCCTCCATTCATTTGGGTAACCCCARAGGTGGCTTGTTTTTTCACAAATTCTATAAATTTATGGAAAGGATACGAAAAGCAAATGCTTTTTTCCTGCTAATATTACTGTTATAGCAAGATATYGGAAAACATAAGGTTTTATATTCAGATATAAGCTTCCTCTGAGAGCTCTAGCTATAAAGATATTAACCATTTTATCACTTTGAGCTAGATTTTTCAGAAAATAATTTCCAGAGAGTGTTCAGAAATCTCATTTTGCAGTCCAATGAAGGTTGCATGGAGCATTAATGGACTGGCAAGATGCTCAGACATGGTTTTGTCTGGAGCAGAAAAGCATACTTTGCACTGGATAGRAGTCCATAAAGCAGAAGGTACTGTGTTGCTGGTGCCTACCACAAGCAGGTAGAAAAGGGCTGAATGAAACCTCTGAATATTTGGCCCATTATCAAGGATACTTGTTGGAATGTGTTTATTTGGACTTGTGGGTTTGTTTCCTAGATAGAGGTATTAGTACATTCATTTCTGACTTAGTGGAATTTACAGTGACTGGACTACTCAGTAAATATGAAACAAGTATTCAACATATTCAAACAACAACCAAATTATTAATAGACTCCTGATCAGGTCATTGTAATTCTGTAGAGAAGKAAAGGGAGGGAAAAGGCATTGCTTCCATGACTGTGCAAAGAGACCTTTTGATTTGCTATTCCTGACATCTTAATAATTAGAAAGGAATCCAAAAGCAATGCTGCACAAAAAAWATGGCCATGGAACACACCATGCAGTTTCCTAGCCTCWRTATGTCYTGTTTGATCTTAGGGRAAAAAASTTGCTTATAATTTATTTYTTGAATAAATAAATTCTTCTTATTATTTGTGGACATTTTTAAGGAGAATGAAAATGTCACAGATTTCCTTATCACTCTATTTCTCTTCATGTGAAAGTGAAAGGTCACCATGGACCTGGGCAGACACAGATGCATGAGGACAGCACAAGGTCAGCATTCCTGACAGAACTTACGCAGATCACACAGAGGTGACAGACTGTGAAAGAATTGTGTAGACTCCTAGTGCTCACAATAACAGACATGTCAAACAAAGATACGTGATTAAGCCTGAAAAGCACAGTTCGAGGTATCAAAAATTATACTTCCATTTAAGAGACTTATTTCATATTCCCAGGAAACACACTTAAATCTTCTAGGTCATAGCTACTGACACAAATGGAGGGAGAAAAATCTCCATTTATGTCTTGTTTATAAACACTACCCCACTTCAACAGTTCCCCCTCTATCAAGAGGAAAGGAGAACTCAGAGCACTCCCAAGGGCAGAGCAGAAAAGACTGAAATGGCAATCTCTCCCAAGCTGGATTGATGAAGAAAAAAAGGACAAAACAAAAGAAAAGAAACATTCAAGTAGCAAAGCACTCTTCACACAAAACYCTGAGAACCTGTGCCTCTTTTGACCTGCTGCCATGATTTGGAGGTGGATAAAGAAGAGATGTGAGCAATTAAAGGAAATTGTATGTTGAATAAGGCACACAAGTATTTGTGCCTTATTCAACATACAATTACCTGTTGCAAAGAACCTCAAGTGGCTAGTGCCCCATGGACCATCTGCTGTTTTTGTTCAAAGCCTGTGGGCATTTTTGTCCACAAAATAAMAATGCGCACTCAGAGCAAGTCCACAGTCCTTAGTAAAGACTAGATCTACCATTCTGTTCACCCAGTTTTAAATCCAGCTGGGCTGAAGATAAGAAACCTTTTACATTAATTGATGTTCTGGGATCCTGGATAAAGTTAGCTCATCAAGTTGGACCAAAGAATATGGAGATGCAGGAAGCCAGAACTCCAGTCAACATCAGTGTAGCTAAAACACACAAGGAGAGAATATGAAGTACAGTCAGCTTCTCAGCCACAGCACCAAGCAGATTGTGCTTGGGCCCTTTCAGCTCTATGACACCGAATGGCTGAAATTACCATTGGAAAGTGAAAGCAGTTAAGCAATACTTCTTACAGTGTCCTAAATGTCCCCTTAAGAAGAYCAAACCTCTAATACAAACAGCTAGTCTCTGTGGGTAGGAGCTGGTATGAAGATGATCTATTTCTATTMTATATTTTGACTCTGCTAGAAGTGGCCTTCTGCTACAAAAGCAGGTCCTTCAGAGGAGGAGCAATATTTGTGATGAGCTGCTCATCTTCCTCAGTGCTGTGAATGGGTCACTGTGGACCCCTTGAATGTATTTCTGTGSTGCAGCTACTGCTGTCAATGATTTAAAAAGTTTGAGCTACCTATTAAATAGTTACTCATGAAGGAAAATATTCCAGTCAGAGAAACAYAAAGTTCTTCAGAAGCTAAAGAAAGAAGGACACATATCCAGGCCCAATATGCCCTGAATGTTGCAGTTAAAGCATTCATAATAAYTACTTACAACTATCAAGTATCTCTAATGTCTTTTTTCCAGCTTAGATGCATCTTTTAACTTCACTGACAACTGTTGMAGGTCCTAAGGTATCATTTTGAGATAAAGAGCTGTCATTGCAGTGTGCTTGTGACTAGTGTAAACAACATTTAAATATGAATCTTACAAGTATAATGGAAAGGAAAGATAGAGCAATTGGATGTGAAATCCCGTTACTAACAACAAACACTGCATTAAGATAAAAACCTGCTTGTCYATTAGGTTTTTCTAGGGACACTGAAATATTTGGAGAAAGCAAAACCTTATTAACAGAAAGCTAGTTATAATCAAAGTGTTCATGTCTGGTTTGCCTGATGAGGAAGCAGCTGGAAGAAGGAGTGTTTTTGAGAGGTCCTCTTTCTTCCCCAGGCACAGACTGAGAGAGTTTGCAGGACAAGCTGGAACTCTGCTTTTGCCCCTCATATTCTATGCACATATCTGTTTATGCATGAGAAGGATTCAAAGCTATACATAGGCACTCCTATGAGATAACATTAACTTAAATTCTCTGTGGGGGAAAAAATATACTGTGCCTTAAAGTAGCTATCAGAGACTGACCACAAGTTTGCATTTACCCACAAAAATGAATACTTTTTGCAGTGGTTCCTTCTACTACATTCTACTTTCAGAATCTTGTGAGCAAGTTAACAGAAACTCCTAGATAAATTACCCAGGTTAATAGGCTTATCTAAAGTCTCTGTCATCATACAGCAGAGCCTATCAGCCAAACAATCTCTGTGCTATTTTGACATCTAGACACCAACGAATGAAGACTCCATGCTATGGTGAAGAAGCTTTTGTGATTAATTGCTTCAGAGGGGATTRTGTTTGGTTACATGATCCTCTATGGAGCAGCAGCAGGAAATAGATTATTTTATGYAGATATTAACATAGAACAGAAGGAAGCTGCCAACAAGTTTAAGATCTGAACTTTGATAGAAGTAATTGAGTGATTCATGTCAGCTGTGTGTCTGATACTATCTTTGGGACTAGTACTAAATGTCCATTTGGTTCACAAAAGATGAAAAGAACCTCTGGATGAATAGCAGTAACTGTGCCAGGTGAAACACAATTCAAATAAACATTCACATCAACACCAGTTCAGATACCTGTGCTGAAAGGTAAAGAACAACTTGTGCTTTCTAAAAGATCTCGAGGTTCTGGATCAGAGTAATRATCTATAAAAGCAGACTTATGGCTYCSTTTGTATCCACAGAAGGTAAAACTGGCTTTCTATTTTCAGAGCACCATAGATGCCTTTACAGAGCAAACAATACCAAATGAAGAATCACTTCTCTCAGTATTGCCTTCAGGTTCAGAAGAGGAATGAGTTGATGGATCTCAGAGCCCCTCACCACTCAATGCTATTTGACATTTTTTTGGCAGACTGAGGAACTCCAGGCAAACTGTCAGGGTAGTTAAGTATGGATTTGATTATCAAAGCCAAAAATTATTATGAACAGCTTATGAAGAGAGAATCACATCTTTTTGCTCAAGAGACAAAATTAATCTCTTGAGTTTTGGAATCTGAGAAAATGAATAGCCACATCTACATCCAAAAAGGTAAATTTACATGTCTCCAATTCTGCTTACCTGACAGTATGATTCTCTTACACAGAAAAAAATAGGTACAGCATGGATGGACAGTAAGTAATAAGATTATTTGACAATACAAAAACAACCAGTGGTTAATAATGAAAATACTCAAGAGCACTGAGCTCTGATWGAGCTGAAGTTCAAACTTTTTTGCCATCTGCTACAACAAAAGGGTCTTCTGAGTGTGCTTCATTACACAGCAAAATTCAGTCTAGCTTATGTGATGGCCTGCACTTTCTTTGTTGAATCTCAGTAGTCAATGATTAACAATGAATGTACATATTGTTAACACTGAGTAAGACAATATGTCATTAACTTGTAGAACAAAGGGGAAAATTTCATTGTCTTTTCTGGAATCTAAATTAATCATTTTGTTCTAGTGAGACGTGCTTTGAGCATGTCTACTCTGAGTAAATATTGCTCTTATTTTTTAATTCAGAATCATTTTGTCACTGGTATACTTGGTGGCCAGTACAAAATGCCTATGCATAAATATTCCAAAATCAGTTTTAAACCAATTCCCTGAGGTACAGAGACAGCCATACTATGCTGATGAGAATTTTGGGGTGGGATGYMAACTCTGCCCTTGAACCCATAGGTATCAGTGAACCAGATGGGAGGTTAGCCTGCCCTCASCTACTCCTAATTCAGATGCAATTGTGTAAGCACACTGCCAGATTTAAGGRCAGCTTTGATATRCCACAATCACAATAATCMTAAAGCCTGGCTCAGTTTTGGATCAGCTATAAAAAATCATTTTGGTAAGACCCATATAACCAACCATATTTCTAATGAAAGYTGTTTCAGAAAAGWCATGTTAAAGTAAGCCTCTCATCTTTTCATATGATAAAATTACATAGTAATGTGACTTGAGATGAGAAATACTTTTTATTTTTCTCAGCTTAAAATAGGTCTTAAAGGATACCCATGTTTTGCAGCTAAAACAGGGGGCGATCCAAATGTTTGCTCTATTTTTCTACTCCCTCAGACTCTGTATGAAGTGTTGGAAATACTGTTGTGGTGGGTTGGGCCCAGCCAACAGCCAAACACCCACCCAGCTGCTTGCTCATTTCCCTCTCTCACAAGACAGGGCAAAAAATGAACAAAAGCAAGAGGACTCATGTATCTAGATAACAGCAGTTTCATAGGGAAAGCAAAAGCTGTGGTCATTAGCCAAGCAAAATACGGAATTAGTTCACTATTTCTCATAAGCAGGCAGATGTCCAGCCAATTCCTGGCAAGCAGGGCCTCAGCACATATAATGCTTGCTTGGGAAGATGAACTCCATCACCACAATTACCTTTCTTTCCTCCTCTCTGCTCTGAGTTTTTCCTCCTGAGAGTGGCATCCTGTGGTATGGAATRCTTTTTGGTCATTTTGAGTCTGCTRTGTGGGTCTGCTGTGYTTCCCACTCTCAGCATCTCTCCTATCCCCCAGCCCACTCACTTTTGGCTGTGTGTSGGAAGAGTGGAAACCCTGATGCTGTGCAAACAGCAAACCCAAAACTTTGTGGTGTTTACACTGTCATAGAATTCCTGAAAGGCAAAGCACAGCACCATACAGGCTGTTGTGAAGAAAATTAAGTCCATCCCAGCCAGACCCAGCACAACTGATAGAGTTGGTAAAATTATTCAGAGATAAAATGAATGGAGCTGAGAGAAACAAGTGCTCTAGAGTATTTCTAGCATGGATGTACACTGGATACTACAGAATCATTTTGAATTCACCCATGTTTTGAATACTTTTATTAATGGGATTTTGTGGGCCTTTTTGGTTCAGGCTGATTATTATTGGATTTGTATTGTTATAATTATATTTATTATTATCATTTTTACTACCATTATAGTTATAATTATCATTAYTTTCTTGCCCTTACTGCTACTCATATTTTCAGAAATCTGCCCTTCTCTTTTATCCTGGTTACTAAGCTGGACTTTGCAAGCAGCTGCTTGAAATGCACAAAACAATGGGGTTGTTCTAAGAAAACTGGCCCTGTAGCCACTGTACATTAATAATACCATAGGTATTTTACTCTTTTTTTTTTTATTCAGATCCCATGATTGATAATTATAAAGATCATCCTGAAAGATGATAAAGCAGGTTTTATTTTCAGAAGACTGATGTTGGATTTGTTTATTTGCTATTTTAGCCATGTCAGCAGATGTTGAAGACAGGCTTGCATGTGGCTGTCAGATACTTTATGACCTTGTTTGCATAAACACAAGAACATATGACTTTTCTGTGCAGATTACTCAGGTTTCCTCTTCAAGAGTTCTCCCTAAGTGTTTCTTCCATTCTTGGAACCAATCAAATCAAAACAACTGCAATAGATACACGGAGATGGACTGTTTTTCAGTGTCTTAAATTAATACAAATACAAATTTATCTTGTGAAAGTGAGACGTAAAACAGAAATCTGCTTTAGTGCCTCTGTATGGCAATTGGAGAATGCAAGATTGCCACAGGTGTTATGTTTTACACAGRTGAATTAAAGATACTTTCCTTTGCATGCAGGCTTTTTTGGTGTGGCTCTTAAAACGACACACATTTTTACTGTGTACATAAATGAGGTGTCTTCCAAAATACTGTGCAGTTAATATGAAAGTTCAATATAGTCAAAACCACCTGAAAATTAATTTTAAATCCCTAAATAAAAAACCTTAAATCATTTAAAAACAACAGTTCAAAATGAAGTTTCTTCATTGACTTGACCTCTCATTATTATATCATTGTATCCAAAGGTGGAAATGTTTTTGTACTCTGAAACCAAGACCTTTAAAAATAATCCCTACTTGTGGCTAATTGAATCTAAATATTTATATACAAGAAACTGAGCAGAAAGTGCCAGGATGGCTATGTAAAAAAGATGATTACAACAAAAACAATAACAACAAAACTAACAAAGACTTCATTTAATATTGCTGCAAAAAGAATGTGATCTACAACAGCCCCTGGCAAAAAAAAACCTCCTGAAGGAAACTTTGTCTCACAGAGCCCTAGCTAAAAACAGATCACAAAACCTAAAGAAGCCTTTTGAAAATATGCTCTTRCAGCTAGGCAAAATTTAAATACATATATGTGTTTACATGTAAGCAAACATTTGAATGAGAAAGTCCCAACCAGGGGTGGCAGTAAAAGGAAAGAGCATGTTTGCTGACTTGCCATTCAAGAATATTGCACAGCCCAATGCCCAGAGCAATTTTGTGGGTCTTTAAGTTGAAAGCTGATAAGTCAGCCTAAATAAGGGAAGTGATTTGTGCCTTCATCTCAGTGTGAGTGCTCACTGAGGTGGTATGCTGTTTGCTAAATGAGGACTGTCAAAAGGTTGTAGCTTTTATCCTGATGTGGAATGGAAAATATTTTGAAATTTCAAAGTTTTCATGGGAGGGATAATGTAATCTGCTGGTTTGTGTGTGTGTCAAATTAAACAGTGAATAAAATAGCTCAGGTTATAACACATAGAGAAAGCTTTAATATTAATAACAAATACTGCAACATTACTAGTGTTTGTCAAGTTTAGCTTCCTGGGGATTTTGTTTGTTTATCCTGCTATGGAACTTGAACTCATCTCCATGTTATTACTTCAGCTATTTTCAGAGAGTGATTCTATAACAATTTCCATTTTTGCTATTCCATTCCAGAATGGAAAAGGAAAAACAGCTTTCAGAACTATTAAATGTAGAAATATGTTCTTTTTCACAGCWTGGTAATATCCCAGCTAAGACCTAACCTAACTAGAGAATTACCTTTTTCTATAGGGTTGTGTCCTATGTGTTAATACATGCARCACATCAATTCTGCCCCAGGCTTGTTACAGTTCAAACCATCAAAGTTAAATACACATTGGGCTATTGGCACTAACAACTACTACTACCAAAATTAKTTAAAATATACTCAAGGAAAATATCAAGATAAAGGCATATAATTGTTCTAAAGGGAAAAAATAAGGAACAGGAGATAATGGTACAGGAACTAATGTATCTATAGTAAGAATAGAGTAGAATAGAGAATATTGCAGGACAATATCTTTGTTCAAGAGCAGAAAACAATATGTAAGAGTGAACAATTCGTGCATAGAAACTCCCTTCTGGCTCTTTGAGAACTTAATATCCTGCCCATTGCCCTGATCTGAAAAGACTTTAAAACAGTTGATAGATGAGAACTCAGACCAGCAYCCTCAAAGGAAGCTGCATGTCTAACTCCACACGTCGTATCCAGACGTTTGTGGCTGCAGGAAAACACAGGCTGTTAAGCTTTAGGAAGGTGTTAAGGACCACAGCACGGTGCTGACCAAATTAGACACATCTATATTTATAATGGCAGTCAAGCAGGTGTTTTGAAATCTCCAGTTTGGACTTAATTAGATTGCAGCATCCRAGGACTGATAGAAGCTTTCTGGGCATTGTCTTGCAGGCAATGTGGGTAATTAGGCCYACATAAATGTCAGTGCTATCGAGATGGTTAGGAATGTGGTTGACTGAACAAGAGRAGTATGGAGGGAATGACAAAAGCCAAGCACACCAATCATGCAGAAAACCAGAAAGAGGCAATGGAAATTAGAGAGGARAAAGAGATTGAGAGAAAAAGGGAATTTTCTTTCTCCCTTGCTGTCTTGCAAAGACCCTACTTTATCAAATGCCTTAGTCTAAGTTGTGACTAACATCTCTTGCTCTTACCCAACTGSGGTTCAAGCTTTTTGTTTGAAGCCTAATTACACATTCCTGGTGTTGTCAGGGTATTTGTTCCTGGGCCCTCCTGCAAGGATTTAAACACCTTTGCTGATCTCTGGCTATTAGAGATCCCAGTCTTTGGCTTATAGTAGYGCCTGGATTGTAGTTCAAAGAAGAGGCTTACTAATGTCTAAAGCTATACCTTGTGTTTTTATAGGTTTAGGTGTGCTTTGTTTGCTTTGAGTGATAATGACTTTTTTCCATCATGAAGTACAAAACTGCTTGGTGCATGAAGGGAAAACACTGCTGCAGTGTGGTAGTGATGAGGCTGGTAGGCATCAGAAGTTTCTCTTTCCTTGTGAAACACTTGCTCTCTTCCACCCAAGAGGCACAACAAGCATGCACAACCAGGTTCTCTTAAATTATGGACTAAATTAATTGTRGGAACAGTCAGAGAATATTTCCTGCACTAGGATTTAAATGGATAAATTATAACATTATTTGTTTTTTACTTTTTTTCTGAAGATAGTAAGTGGACATAGTTGTAATCAACAATTTTTTCTAGGTGACACACAAATAGTGACATTAATAGCTCATTTCAAAATGTATTCAGTAAGCTTTTTTGTAAACAAGCAATTAGAAATTATCCCTAAATCTTTGTTTACACACTACAAATAAATGTATTATGGTGCCTCTTTTTTTGTTTATATTTTTCAAAGATGGATTGCCTACTCATAATTCTTTAGATGTGTYTTTCAATGCACAGTATGTTCTGTGAGTCAAGCTTGCATTGCAAAGATGTTGTGAATGCTTTCTTTAGAGCTGCTGAAGTTCTGTTCTGCTCTGACAATGGTTAAGCCAAAACAGCAACTCTTTGTACATCTGATCTCCTCATTGTGTTTACCCYAGGTCACTGAGAGCACAATATTCATATTGAACACACTTTTTCTGCTTTTTACTGCTTTAAGACTGTAGAATCAGGTCAGACAGAGAGAATAAGGTTATTTCAATTCACTCAGACACACTATGAGCAAAATGGTTTGTCAAATTGAAACCAAGGCTACTTGTGCTAAACCATTCAAATCACAGAAGTGGAAGCACCAGTGGGAAGACATTTTACAGTCAGTGTGATGATAAACCTTCTATTTTTCTGTGTGAACTGTTCAAGAAATATCCACATAACACCAGAGAGAAGTGAAAATGTAAATATCTTGAACCAGTTCTGACAAAGGAAGTGTGAATCAACATGCAAAATTCTGAAAATATGGGTTATTGTTCATATACTGACTCACTCAAAACAAATCTTTTTTAAAGAAACTTGGAATAATTATCTCAAAATTAAATTGTTTACTTACTTTAAAATGGGGTTTTGTTAAAAACTTCATTAAAAGACATGTACTTGAAATATATTTTGTTTTACAGAACYCATTTGAGCTATAGCAAATATATTTTATACAGACTTGATTAAAAACATTTCARGTAAGTCACAAAAAGATATCTTAGGAAGAAGGCACATACCATAGCAATTTTCCCACATTTACGGTTTTCTTTTTAAATTACATCAATTAGTAGATCCAGATATGCAAGGGTGACTATAACAGCAGGCCTTTAACTTTATGTGGAACCAAAGGTTACAAAGCCTTCCAAGTTCTGCCAGATGACCTTATGGCCTTTATGGTTTTGGCTGCATATGGTCAACACTCTGTAGCTTGGGGCTTATTGTAAATAGCAAGCAGAGGTATTATTTTCTCTGGCAAAGCTTTCTATTGAGGAGTGCTCTAATTAGTRTTTAATCAAAAATGTGGGGAAGTGAACTCTGCTTTCAGATTGAAGCACCTGTTTTTAATTAGTGCTGTTAGAATTTCTAGGCACCCTCTGAACTTGTCTACTGAATTAGGCAAATGAGGAAACCCATATACAGGGATACCTGGATTTTGAATTCCAAGTAAACATACAGAGGAAGTTAATCAAGATGGTCACATTTGTAGCAGCTTCAAATGAAAATCCCAAAGATTTAGGTGAGTTCCACATTGAGAACTTCTAGGTTTCTGTCCTCACAGGCTCATGGTGATGGACRGAAGTATTGGCAGGCAAGTTCTTTCACAATGGTTCCTGTCTACTGACTTTTCAGTCCCCATGAGTTGGTTGTCAGCTTCCTTCATCTGCTGGATACACTCCAAAGGCTGAGTTATGTGTGCCTGAAAAGGTGCAATCTCCTCCCAAAACCCAGGAAATTGCAACTTRTCCAACTGGATTTGAGAGCACAAAGAAGTAGAATATGAGAGATGTGCTGCTGAAAGGGAAATTCAGCATYCTGTCACTGACAGGTCATATTAAATATGTTTAATGATAATGTGGTACTGACAGCTCCCTGGACTGCAAGCAGCTCTGAATCAGCAATTATGCTTCTTTTGTGCTTGTGAAAATTAATAGACACTTGACTTCTTGTCATGGGTATTTTCCTCCTGTCTTGGAAGACAATCAGGAGCACTGTAAAAATACTTCATGCAGACCTTGAGGAAAAGGTGGAACTAACAAGTGCCTTTCCTTGCTGAACAGTGAACTCTAAGGCTGCAAAGCCCACAGAGGGAGGCTGTCTCCAGCTTTCCAAATATCTGCCCCCATTTCTTTCAATATGTAAGTCTGCTGAGATCAGTAAATTATTCTCCAGATCATAGATTAATGCAGGTGASTAATCTACCTCACTTCAAATGTGATCCTTTGCTCCCAAGCCACAGGTGATGCATCCAGTTCAAGAGTGAAGAGAACTTGAGAAGAGGGCAATTTTGTTCTGAAGTGAATATCTGCTTCACAACAGTTAGCTTTAGACTTCCTTTAGTAGAAAAATATATGTCTGAGTATAATTTTCTTAAAGATTTTCCCAATGATTCAAGTGATGCCAAGCATGAAGTAAATATTCAGCAAGCGAGGCCATTTTAAGAACAATTATTATAGCACAGTCGTATCCAAACAGAAAGTCAAAGCAAACCAAAGAAAAGAAAAAAGAAAATCTGCAACTCATTAAAAYAGCATCGTTTACCTTGTCACTCTTTTTCTTTGGTTTTCTATCCACACCTTTCACTGTTTCCAGGAGCAAGACTCGAGGAAGTGTGGGGATTTTAGGAAAAATCATTTATTCTTAAAAAGCAAACTCCCTGCACTGACAGCAAAGCTGTGGCTCTACTGTATCTTACCAAAACTGTTTTCCTGACTTACATGTACTGTGGATAGAGTTATGTGGAAAAAAAAAAAAAAAAGGGAATGTGAGGAAGGTAAGGACTAGACTTAAAAGTTTGGCAAGGTGATCTTCAGTGCAAGGAATGTTTAATTTAATCAATATTAAATCAAAAGTTTAKCACTAWRCTTYKTTTAGAATTGCTGTTTTTCTAMTGGAGAAGACTTCATGAAGGAGGCAATTTTCCTTTAAGGGTATATGTGCTCAAAATCAAAGAAAACAGAAATAAAGTAATTCTGTTTGTCATCACCTTAAGCTCCTTCTTTGTAATACTGAAAAATCTATGAGCAGATCGTAAGTGCTTGTTATGCAACAGTAATGTTGAGACTGCTTGTGAACAGTTTTCTGTATTTATGCAATGCCTGATATTTGTTTTTCTCATTGTGTTGATTAGTTGTGACTGGTCAGACGAGTCATATGGTGTTGTTTCTGTTCTCAGATTAGAAGAGTGCACAAATTCTCATGTGTCAAGTAGTTTTGCTAATAATTACTCTGGCAGCTTCAAAGCCAAGTTGTATGGTAACAATCCATACTTTTTTGAAAATGAACACAAAAAGAGAAAAAGTGTGGCTGAAAAGAAAACAAATCCTGAGCAAACAGTCACATAAAACTGTTTGCCATGCTTGCCCGTAGAGCTATACACATGAACATTCTTTTGTTTCTTGTTGAACATGAGTATGTGCTAGGAACCCAGCTCATTGCTTTTGCTTTTGAAAAAGTATTTCAAAAGGATCTTTTGTGTTTGCTTTACTTTACATTATTAGCTGGTTTGATGGGCTTTTTTTTTCATTTTTATTTTAACAATTATAAATCTATACCATGTTTTGAGGCCTAAAATATTACAGCAGCATTCTGGCCACTTCTCTCTGAAGTGCTAAGAGCTTCTATTATAAGGGACAAAACAGTCACTACGGAAAGGCTTGAACCATAGAAAACGTTGGCCTTACTTTCTAATCACATCTGGATATTGGAATCTTTACATCTTAGCTTTAATAAGAGATGCTGGCTTTTCAATAAAAACTGGTTTGTCTCAAAATCTTCAGAATTTATTTTTTTTTAAGCTGACATTTCCCTAACTATTTCTTATGAAGTTTAGCTTTGTCCCTGAGCCACATCATCTGTAACAATAAAAAGATAATTTGTAGGATCTGAATAATTTTTAGAGAAACTTATTTTTGCTTATAATTATCCAGGTGACTAAAGGTTTTGGGAAAACCTTGCACCATGCAGGCTTCAAATAGCCTGTGTGGAAATAAATAGAGAGCCCAGGGTATGGATGACTGTAGCAGAGTTTGAGGTGGTTAGCAGAAAAGAGAGATAGGAAAATGATCCATGTTGTGTGCAATAAATCCTCCTCATATCAGCAGTGGAGAACAGTGTAGCATGATACACCATGAGGAGCAGGCTGAGGGAAAGTGAGGATCCTCTCACTCCCATCTCCATCRATACTTCCCACAGGCTGGCATAGAAACAGTCATCTTCCTTAGTGGTTTTCTTCCAGGTTTTGGTGCTTCTATAAGCACTTCTATAAGCATTTGATTTTTTGCATGGTGTTGGGAAAAGAAGTCAGAGCAAACTCCARGTGGGAAAGTGACCAAATGGCAAAGAAAATGAAAAGACAAGACAAGAAAAGACAAGAAAAAGTTAAAACTAAGACACTTCACAAGACATATTAAAATAGATCAGAGAGTTGAACTAGATAATCTGGGTTGAACTGGATGGTATTTAAAGGTCCTTTCTGAGGCAAACTATTAAATGATCCTATTAAAAAAACTTATAAAATTATTTTTATTTAAAAAGCAGAAACTAGGGAGAAAAAATATTACTGTGACAAGTACAGTCCAGAAACATGAAGTTATTGAAACATTCTTTCATAGTCACATTCTACTTGAAAGCAACATAGATTTTTAGCTATTTGATGTGCAATTATATCAAATTTTCTTGAAAATTACCAGATTTGGTTTTTCCTATCTTAGTAAATCAATACTGAAAAGAGAAGAAAGTGAGTATCTTTAGATAACAGAAAATCTAATGAAGGGTTTGCATACTTGTTTTTACCATTATGGGAAATAAACTCAAGAAGACATTTGTGCTTTTTCTCTTTTTTCCTAATCTTAAAATTCTGATACTTAATGCTTAAAAGGCTAATTTTAGGAGGGGTACTCTTGTATTTGAACCATTACCATGAGTATATGACCAAATTCCTCCTGGTTGTGCTTCTACCAGTTGCTATTGAACATTTAATGTCATGAGTTTTGTGCACTGAAAATGGTTGTATTACTGATACTGAACTCCAGCATATTTCTGTGAATCAGACAYAGTTCCTCTGCTGGACAAGTAACAGATCCATAACATTCATAGGAAACACTGAAATGCTGGGTAGCTGGGACTTACAGAAATTTCACTCAGGAGTCACAGTCAAAGTAAGAAGCAACCAGGTCAGGTCAGCCTCAGCTTTTTTCAGCCAAGTTATGAAGCTCTAAGYAATGGCTACTTCACAAATTGTTTGGGTAACCTGACCCTCTCTTGTGGTTGTTGTCCCTTCTGTATCACTGATACTACAGAGTACCTCAGCTTTCATCTTTGAAGCTACTATATATTTATGTATAAGGAATTCCTTTAGATCATCTTTAGCTCATTTTCACCAGGATAAAGAAGCCAATCTCCCTCATCTTCTCTACATCACATCCTACTTCCCAGCCTTTAGTTAGACCCTCTTCAGTTTTACCTCACCTCTACAGGGAGGTGCAAAACTAGACAAAATATCCCAGATGTATCCTCACCAACAGCAAGCAGAGAAAAAGAYCTGTTACAGATCAGATTAATGTTCCTTGACCATATATCAGCTCAGCACACAATTTTCCTTTCTTGTGATGAGAATGATCTGACTTGGCTCAGGTTTCCTTTCAGTGTGACTCTTTCCTGATGACCTGGCTGCCAGACCATGATATTCCACAGGTCTGTATGACCTGGAATGCAAAACTTGATGCTTCTCCTTGCTGAATTTCATGAGGTTTGTGCTGGTCCCATTCTCCAGTTTATCAGGGCCTACTCTTTGTTATGAYAATCTTACCCTCTGGTTTCAGTCTCCTGAGGGTACACTTCAAAATCGTTCTGGTCTTTAATGACTATGGCTAAGAAATAAGGATCCCAGTATCAATTTCTGGTGTACTCTACTACCTGCTGACCAGCAGCCAAACATCAAACCATTGATTATGGTCCCTCTGGACCTGACATATCTGCCATTTTAAACCCACCTAACAGTCTGTATTRTTTCCTGTATTCTTCAGAGCTTGAAAGGCAAGATTATTTGTCTCTCAATTAAAGATAYTAGGGAAAGAAATTACAATGTGGGTGCTCTTCTGTCATGCCTATTTAAAAATAGCACCCTTTTAATGGAAGACAGGTAGAACCAGGCCCTTCTTTGATGGARTTAATGGAAAATGTGTAAGGAAATGGCTGTAGAATGGAAGCTATCATGTTATTGTGGCTAAACAAGCGACTGCTTCTCTGCCAAGCTGTGATAAGTGAAACACATTAAATCAAACCACCAGTTAAACCACAACTCCTTGATGGTGATTTTCTTATGCACAGTTTCTTAGTGGTTTAAGCTAATGGCTTTTACTCACCAAATGGGTTCTACTAGGGCGTGCATTTTGCCAGTTACCCCAGCTCAGCTGTTCAGTAGCAATTCAATAAGACAAGGTAATTAAATTATTTYTGACCTTGTAGGTATACCATATATAAGGATAGATGTTGACATCATTGTTAAAAAATTTATTCAGAAGATCAGATACATTTTTTGTTGATGTCTTGGCAGGCTGATTCAAGCCTAGAAGGGGYTGGAAATAGAGAATGTTAGAGGGTTTTAATAACAAGCTTAAGTGTTAGAAGTGCCATTCTACCCATTTAAATTAGAGACATAATCAGCGCCTGGCAGRATTAATGTAATGGCAGAACTGGCATGCAAGTGTATTAAAAATAAATGCTGTTACTTTCACTCCTTTTATTTGCTACATACTTAGGGATATAGCTACTGTGATATATGCCCTCTGCAAAAGCAAAAAAAAAAAATCCATGTTTGACCGATTTATTAGGGAATTTTAGGGATTTTAATCTTGATATGTGATTCTTCACTCTTTTTATTTTTTAATTTTTTTTTTGCATTATCTCTACTTAACATGATGTAAATGTTTTCTCTACTTTTCATGAGATATATTTTTCATTATTATTATTATTTTGTTGTTTCAATACTGGAATATTCCAATAATATTTCTCTAATCATAACACTTAGCCTTGTTGTTTGTCTTTTCAGAAATCTGATTAGGATATTTCAAAGGACAGTGGCATGATTTAACAATACATTTTTAATATGACCTAAGGTGAACAGGGAAAGCATGTTCCAGCTTCGTGCAACCACTGAGTATAAAACCTCCCATGGAGGAGTACTGTAATTAAGCCTTAGGAGTGCAAGACTTTTTATATATTGTGACAATGCCACTGTACCATGAACGACATGATCAGCTTGCTTCCTAGAGATGGGGACCTGRAGAGGGAATGTTAGTCCAAAACACAATTCTCGACAGACTTGACCAAATAATTCATCTGCAGTTATCACAGCACACTTGTCTTGCTTATAGGGATCCATTTTATCCAATCAAACAGTCCATAAAATCACACACTTATCCTTCCACCCTTCCCTCAAGGCACAAAGATGGAAAGGAAAGTGTAAAAGTGTAACGTGCATGYTGTATTTTTGTTCTTGAACAAACTTTTGATCTTTTTCTGAAATATTTTTTTCTTGCTAGTTTGAAAGGATTTTTTTGACTCTTACATAAGCATCTTTTTTATTTCTTGTATTTCTTAAAAATCTAYCACTCTCTTTTTAAATAAATTGCTTTAAAATGTTCTTGAGCTAACTCCTTTCTTTCTTTATATGATTGTTATTGATATTTTTATGCCTTAGAAGTTTTGCCAATAGAGTTTATAGAGTTCAAGTTAAACTGGTTCTTATTCAAGGGGTAGATKTAGGCAAGTTGAAATGAGCATCATAAGGCAAATATTTTGAGTCTGTAACATTAATTGGAGAATGTCCTGGGCAGGCTTCTACATGCACCATGTAAAAACTTTTATTGAAATAAAATGATCTGAACCATTGAGTCCATCAGCTATTTTGCAGCACTTTAGTAAAAATAAAAATAAAAAAAAATTACTCTTCATATTCATTTGTTCCTACATTAGGAAGAAAAGATCACTGTCTGCTAGTCTCACTGCTTGTACTGTGCCATCTGTGCTTGTAAAAGTAATAATAAGCAATGAACTGCATATGCCATCTGTAGTCAGATCTTTAATAACAATTAGGTAATAATAATCCCCAAGAAATCACTTGTTAACTRTGATAATTGATTAAATGTAATTATTTTGTATAATAAACTCTAATCAATGTTTTACAATTCTGATAATGTCTTTCTTCACCCCCTTTTTTTTCCCTAGTAAATTCCCCAGCATGTTTGAGCAGCTGTGCAGGAAAATTACTGATTTTCCTGAGTTAATGACTGATTTTCTACCAATGAAAATCCAAGGCACAGTCTGCTAGGTTTATAATAAATTTTTTGTTTCTCCTTTTGAGCAAGGTATGATGTAAATATAAAGTAACACTTGGCAAAATTAATTACTTCAGAGTAAYTCCTTATAAATTCAAGGATTAACATGTTTGACAATTTAAGCAAAAAGCGCATTGCAATACACTCCAGTATCATTGGATTGTTCTATAGCAAAGGTGTTTCTCCACAAAACTGGTGACAAAAAATAACCCCAAGACACAGAAGATGGTTGGTTGATTTGGTTGCAACTCCAATCCTAAGGCCCCAGTTCTATAAAGATTTAGATCTTAAAACAGGTGAAGCAGTCCATTACCTAATTTCCAGTATGTGTCTGAATTCCAGCTCAAACTTAAGCATGAATTTCACTGCTCTAATAACCTGAACCTTAACACTGATTTCTGCTCAGATGAGCGGGGTCTTGTGCTCTTTTTCATTTTTGTAAAGCCAAGCTAAAGCAACACTTGTGAGATGAGGAATKACATCTGAACAGCAATCTGTAGTACGTATGTTGCAACAAAAAATATCCTCAAAAGTRTTCAGACATGCCTCTCCAAGAACGAGACTAAGTATTATATTAACATAATCTACTGTGGCAGTATAAGAGGGAAAAAAAGAATCTTGGTTTAGTTACTATGACAATATGAATCTCTTCTGTATGACTAATGTAATTAAATCACATACATAGCATTTAAAGAACTCTTGGAATTTTTTTTTCATTTTAATTATTAGAGATGCATTACAGAAGGAAATGCAAGACTCAAAATCCATCTTACAGCAGTCAGCAAACATTTATTAGATAGAAGTGATCCTGATCCTCTGCAGTGAGTTCAAACTGGTAGCTCAAAARCAAACCAATAATTCAGAAGCATGCAGTGCTATAGAATTAGAGGYTACATTAGAGACCTGCAGGCAATCACAATGCTACAATCTCATTGGGATGACAGAGACCTGATGGGATAGCTCCCATGGCTTAAGTGCTGCAGTCCCAGGCATGTTCAGGAGGGGACYTCTCCAGACGATTTAGTCCAGCCCCACTGCCCAAGCAACATTAAGYAGAGCCACTTGTCCAGGACTGTATCCAGCCAGGTTTGAACTACCTCCACTTACGGAGGCTCCACTGCCTTTCTCGGCAACCTGTTCTTGTGTTTGACTTCCCCCACAACAAAACATTCTATTCTTGGGTTCATACTGGATTTCATGGGGTTTRATTTGTGCCCATTGCCTTTGTCCTGGCACTGAGCATTGCTGAAAAGAGCCTGGTTACTCACCTTCATTTGCTCCATTAGGTATTTATACACTTTGATAAGATACCCCTGAGCCCTTTGTTCTCCAGGCTGAACAGTCTCAGTCTTTCCTGACAAATTCAGAAAGAAAAAGAAAATAATTTATAGAGGAACAGTGATCAGAAACTACTAATTTTTAAAATTATGTTTCTATAGGAGAGATATATTCATATAGGGTTTTGATTTTTATGATTTTTTAGATTTTTTAAATGAAAATACCTTAAAATCTGCCCAACTGAAATATATCTCAAAATCAAAACTCCTAATTTCTTTTGCAGATCTTTGTTTTCAGGTCTTATTTGTTTTTTTAAAATGAGTTAATAAACTAATATATATATATATATATATATATATATCTAAAAAACAAGCAAACAAACAACTACAGCACTAATAATAAGACAAAACCAGGAACCTCGAGGGACCACAAATCCCAGGGCAGTCTGATCCCAGAGGCTCTGAGGCACCAAGCTGTAACGGTGGGAGATCCCGGGCTGGTGATGAGGTAGATGGGCAGTTCCGCAGTGGTGGCTGGAGCAGCAGAGACATCATGGCTGAGCAAAGGGTGTGAGGTCAGTGTAGGCAAAAGCCGCAAAGCGATGGTGGGACAGGGTCGGGCCCACTCCAGCAGGGCAGGAGGAGAGCTCAGAAATCCCCAGGCACACGAGCAGATGGTGGTAGGTTTTCCCAGGAGTGGAGTTGATGGTGACAGTGAAATTCTTCTCACAGCAAGCGAACAGCCTCGACTGTCCTCTCTCCGGAGTGCCAAGGGGAAAAAGTGCCCACCTCCCAGCTCCCCTGCCCCTTCGGTCTTTCCTTCCCTGGTTTCTTTTGTCTTTCGTTATGTACTGACAATCACTCAGTCGTTAGTGTCTTAGCAACTTGAGGGAAAAAATTCCAAAAGGCAAAACAAAGAAAAAACCAAATCTAACCCCCAACACATGTATATTGGTTTGTTCTGAGTTACCCCCTTTTAACTGCCTTTCATTRGTTTCATGAGGTCCGCCTCCCTGAYGCAATCTCCTGGAGAAGTTGTGCAATACCCCRGGAGGATTGCATCAGCCCTCGTTCACCCCTCCCYTGGCTCCTGTCCATCTCCCCTGTACCCTCCCCTGGCACCTGTCCGTTTCCCCTAAGCCTCACTCCTTGTTCCAGAATGTTCTACTGTATCCCCTCGGTGATTGGCTGTTAAATGTTTACCCCTCCCCCAAGTTATCACCATTGTTCCCTGTTCATGTCTATCCAAGCTGAAATACTGAAACTGCACCCTGATCCCCCCGTTTGGTTCGCTGTTATTGTTCCTCCCCCAGTTAAAAGGGGCTGCACTCCTCAGATCGGGGCTCTTCTGGGCAGTCCCTCTCTGGGTGAGTTGGCCTTGTAGGTTCAATAAACMCAGAGAATTGAGACMCCCAGAGGAGTCAGCCTCATTCTTCAGTGGCGACAGTGAGGTTCCTATCTCTTATATACCCACYGGGTCTGTGTGTGGCCTYGGCCCACAGATTACAGCAGGGTCACCTCGGGGCGAGMYAGCCTCAGGAAAAGAGGGACCACCTGCAAGAAATAAATAAAGTTCTGCTGGAAAAGCTTGCTACATATACATTTAAAAATGAGGAGACCTGACATTCTTTAGATTCACATCCCGTATTTTGCATTTTCCTAGTATGTCCTATAGGTTTTCTAAACAATTCCAGAAGGGCTTCCAGTATTACTCTACATATGCTAACTATTTTCAAGCAAGTACTTTTGGTATACAGATGTACTATAAATGCTAATACAATGATATAATTTCTAGTGCTTTTCAATTAATGCAAATATTTCCTATCCYGTACTTAATATTCTTTACATTTAGTATTATTTATTTGTTATATTTTCATTAATGTGCAAAATAAATAGGGGAAAGWGAAAATATATATCCAGTGTTGATGTAGATTTCCACTTTTCTCAAAATGGTTATTTTTATTTTAAAATATACAGAGGGATTATTTGTTGGGATTAAAATTCAGTCTCAGAAATTAACTACATAATAGGTTTGTTATTGGAGCTTATATTAAAATCTGTCCCAGAATCATTAAACTGATGTAAGATGTGTTAAGGTAAACACAACAGTCAAAATAAAAAATGCTCAGAAAAAAATTATAACCCAAAACAAAGAAAAGATTGTGGACCCAGMTCTGTGTTCTCTAGACAATACGCGGAGTATTGTACTGCAAGAAGATGAAGGTAGAGACAGAAATAGTTGAAGAAGTATGATGGGCTTTTTGAGAAAGCTTTGTCAGTTCATCTGAAAATGAAGATGCCAGACCACAGCACAGTTTTTATACCAACATGTTTCAAACAGATTGCCTATTTTCTTGCTATAGCTACAATGAAATTCCAGATATACACTTCTTCAAATGAAAGGAAACAATGAGTGCTTTCCCATATTGTAAAGCATGCTGTGTCAGCAATCYGGCATGAGAATGTATGAGCCCTTTTCCCAACAGCATAAAACAGGATAATTAGTAGTATACCTCACAGGACTATGAGAGGATTAAAACTGTATTTTTTCATTTCTGTGGAGCATAACCAGTATTGTAAATAACAATACAGACAGTATTTGTTCCCTTGCAGTTCCATCAGCAGCTGTACAGTACTTCATGTTTAATAGATAGAAAGGAACCAATTTACACCACTTTCAGAATAGCCCTTTACCTATCACAGTGGCTGTTGATCACCTTACACAGAGACTCAGCCACTTGATTCCCACAGCCTACAATTGCAATTTGAGGTATGCACTTTCCCTGGTAGACCCACACTTTAGCCCAATATGTGTTGAAAATTATGGCTTTACTTTGCAAAATGGGTAATTTCAGAAGGACCCAAGTGGTTCTCATGAAGAATAACTCATCTGGATARTACCTTATGCCATGATTTACATACTCCAGAGCATAGACTAGCCATCAAGGAGTTTTCAAGTGGTGGTTCTCTGTTTTGATAGCTTTACTTACGTTTTACATTAACAGAGGTAACATAAGTACTGGAACACTGATGGCATTTTTAGATGGTAAGAGAAGTGTTACAAAGCAGTGGTTAATAGTACTTCTAGCTGCCTATCTGTTTTTAATTTTGGAGATTTCAATCTTTATTTCATTAATAGGGAGGTTCAAAGACATTCCAGCTTGCATTTACCCATTCTTTTCTCTACAAGCCATTATGAATGTGCAGGAGTGACTTGAATGTCTCCCTGTGGGCTCCACAAGCAGGTTGTGAGCTAAGAGCTGACAAGAGGTGAACTGTTCTTCAGCACAGAGGAAAGGAGAGGTGAGTACATTGACCAGATAGGGGTTTATAATAATAAATTGGAATAAACCAGGTAATGGATGCCACTGGATAATGCTCAGTCCAGTAATAAACCTGGCTAGCAACAGGAGGCTAGAGTTGAGGTTTTCTTACCTTACCCCTGCTTTCCACCATGGGAAAAAAACGAGCAGGAAGACTTTTTCGTGGTAGCACTGAGACTTCACTTGACATTGTCAAGCAGGTCAGTGCAAACATAAAAACCTTTGGCACACTTTTTTGGATGCCAGAACAGCAGCCCAGGCTCTTGGGAAGGGACAGTTGCTGGTGCCCTGTACTGTTAGAGTACACAGATGCTAATAAGGGGTCTGTGTCAGCTGGAAAGGATTTTCCACAGCCTTTTCAAAGTGATGAAGGGCGATGGTGTGGCAAACAAGCTGGTGAAAGAAAGCAAAAGGGTCTTCAGCCAGAAAAATTTCTTAACAGTTTCAAAAGAATGATGCCTTCCTTAAAATAAGCATGAGTGCTTCTGAATCTGATGACATGATTCCTCAGAACTGGAAGAGAGAAACAAAAAGTGCTTTTTGAGTAAGTAATTTTCCTGGGCTATTTTCCTTTTTCTATTCAGTTTTCAAAACTAGTCTTGAAAATCAAGCAGTGATGCTGAAAACCTTCCATAAAATTATGGTGCTAAAATTACAGCATTGATCTGCCTCAGGGGAAAAATTCACAACCTTGTAGAGAAAAGGTAAACCAACAAAGTTAAGAAGGCAATCACAGTTAGAGCTGCTAAGGAGAACCAACTTTTTATAAAAAATTCATTGGTCAAAGTACATTTTTTTAATGCATTATTGTATAACATGCCACATATTCCCTGCCTGAGGCTTCTCAAAATGAAGCTTCTTAAAATGAAGACAAACTCATACTACACACTTGCCATGAAATTACTTGTCTTCTGAAACCTTAAAAGAAACACTTCTTCAAAATGCCACACATACTGAAGACTTTTTTCCTTTACTCCTTCCCTTTTGGCAAAATCAGACTCTCAAATTCACAAAAAAAAATTATTTGTGTAATCCTGGATCTTTTTTTCTAGGAGTATTATATACCCCTAGAAAAAAAGATCCAGGATTACATGAATATAATATTATATATATATATAATACTTCTTTTCTAGGAGTATTACTTTGTTCCTCCACCATTCTTCCTTACAAAACTAGCTTAGACTTATTTGCTTCTTTTATATTTACTAGAAGAGTTTGAGAATAATTTGCAGTTGCGAACGATAATTTATACATCAGTTCTGGGATGGTTTTTAAGGTAAGTAGYGCATTGCAAAAAGATACAGAAGTTTTGACTGAAAAACTTAAGGAAGATGAAAATCCCAAAGGCGTTGAAATTAAAAGGATGAAATGAAGAGCTAAGGTTTCAGTGAAGGTCATGCTTTGAAATGCTTTATAAATCTGGTTAATGCCAGATCTCAGCCATCTCCTTGCAGGAGAGAATGGCCCAAAAGACAGAGCTGAACCTGTGCAATGGTTGCTTGTCGCAGTGCTTCAGGGCTCTCTGGTGGAGTCAGATTCCTGTTTTATACAATCCTTTGTATGGGCAGAAAGAGTTCATGTGCCCTAAACCCCCCAAACTGTAGCAAAGTCAGTAGTAGGATGCATTGCTTTGTCACCCATTGCAAGTCTTTCTCTGCAAGAGGCTTATTATTTTCAGGAATGTTTTGAACTGCTTTTGCATTGTTTCTACACTCCTTGTGCTGATGGTCTCATCAGCTTCCAGTCCTCCTTCTTGCTTTCCTCGTAGCCTGCTGTTACTCCTCTCCCTGTGCTCAGTAYGTTTCTGCTGTGTTCTTTCACACTCACATTCAACCAATCCCTCTTATTTCACAGCACCAGCACCAAAGGGTATTTGTTAAACTGTATTAGCTACTCCCTGCCCACTCTTGCTCAGTAGCTTCTTTTGTTTAGGTTATTCTTAACCAAAGGGGAACAAAATTGCCATCTCATTTAGCCTGGAAGCATGAAGTGGAAATATAACCACACAAAACAAATGCACTGGCAGATTTGGCATAAATTCTAAGCAAAAGCAGATTGTCACAGAAACAAATTATCTWGCTGCAGGGACAGAGTGGAAGGGTTGAATTTCAAATTGAACAGACTCAAAATATATTGAAATCTACTGGGTTTTCAAACAGCAGTGGAAATCTGTGGCTGTACCTCCACAGGAAGAAATGCATGGGTTTGTCTCAGATACAGACTTCATGTGTTTTATGATAAAATGTTGAATATAATCCAACATTTCAGTGAGAAAAATGGATGTTGGATGTGGCGAAAGATATGACGACTGCTCCTGTTGTATGAGAAGAGTACAAATTTTCTTTTATTTAGTCATGGTAGYCAACTTAATGAAAAACAGTACTTTTTTCCACCACACACAAGGTTTCTGTGGAAGAAAATCAGACTGGTGGTGTGCAGTCTGTTGATCTATATTTTCCCCATGCTCTCCAAAATAGCCCTTGTTGCAGATAAATAGTTCTCTGTCTCTATGAAAGTTGTAAAGAACTTTCACACTAGTATTAAAGCAATGATTAACAGCTCTTACAGGATGGTGATTGTCAGAAAGACGACAAAGATGAAAATCAGGGCATTYATGTCACTGATTTGGCAAWTYAGGACACATTCCCTCTTCTACATYAGGGTTCTGATTTGAAGCAACAGTRCAGTTTTGAAGGACTATTTCCTTGATTGTCCCTTTGTATCCATTTGATAGGCAAAGCATTTTTGTTGCRTCAATGAGAAACCCTTCAGAAGAATGAAAGCTTGTATCTCTGTTCTAGATGCGTGTCTTCATATTGAACCCACAATCCAGAAGGACATAGTCCTCACAGGATCTGACTGGAGCAATAAGGGAGAAACACAGATCTGGAGATGGAAAAGCCTGGATACTGTCCAGCAACACAYCTGCAGAATCTGACCCTGTCTGGAGAGACTGTACTTCCAGGAGKACACTGTCACAGAAGTCTTTTCCACAGCTGTTTCAGAGATTCCTYCTCTGAGCTCTGTCAGGTACCTCTGAGGTCCACCAAAGAGGATTTCACTATTGGGTCTTACACTGTGGTTTTCTTCCCTCTCATGATTTGTTGTCTAATGTTCTGATTTTTAAAATTGCTTATTTTCTTAGCCTCAAGATGAGCTAAAATCTCATGCAAAATTCAAACAAGATTGATTACAAGACTCATCAAGTTTAGGACATTCAGGCCAAGCTGCAAAATAAAATCAAGGCCAGTTGCTGCCTTTCATAATCTGTTTACTTCCTGACTCTGTGATGCTATTAAAATGCYTCATCTCCAAGTAATCTTATTGGCCTTTGCATTTATTCTATGGCTGAAAGGATTAGCTCTGAAAAGCACTTACATATTACCTGTGATATAAACAAGGAGATTAGTTGATGGTCCTTTGGACTGAAGCTATTATTTTCTTTGTCATTTGTGTACTGGATTCCAGCGGCAGAACATATCCCCTTGTATAGTTAAAATACTTGTCACACAGGCTGCAAAGAACCTACTCTTCCTGTCAGAAGACCTTTTAGAATTCTTTCTGAGAAAAAAATCTCTTTGCCCCTGGATTTTCTACAAAAGACTATTTGAACATCTGGTGCCAATGTAGCTTGTCCAGCAGCACACTCCAGAAGGTGCAAGGAGACAAGTAGGTAACAAGGTGACACGGTTTTCACCTACATTGTCTGTCTARTTGGAATGTGGGGCTATTGTCACGGTCTAAATTTTATTCACCCACTAAATAAATTTTGTTGGGGACCCTAACTTGCCATGAAGAATRCAGTCCAGGGATTCAGGGAGCTAAAGGTGACTAAAAGTCAAAATGAATGCTTGCTAAACTTGGGGGATAGCAAATATGTATGTGAAACTTGGGAAACAAACCACATTATATATGTCATGTGTGATATATAGTACATAATATTGCAAAAATATACAAACAGAGGCATTTCTTATTGTTTTCATTGTGTTTACCAGCAGAGGCATATTCTTCAACTTAGGCTATTACATGATGCATGAGTATTTGGTTCTTGTGACAAGGTCTGTTTTCTAAAAGAGGATATTTATTTTTCTGCAGTGCTAAGCATTCATCCTTTTGTCGCTTCCTTGGCTTAGATTGCTGAGGTTATTTTGAGATCAATTTTCATCTCCTATTTAAATCATATGGCTGCTGGTTCAAATCCAGCTTGGATCAGTAATTCTGCCATATACATGAAGCAAGTTCTTGGCCTGAGCCAATTATTCCTGCTGAAGAGGTTGTCATGCTACAGGGAACTAATRGCAGCTCCTTTGGCATTTATCCTACCAGCGTCACAGGAGACATTACTGAAGARGTGTACAGGATGATCTCTTCAGGTTGGGGCTAAAAATTGTGTTACCTTTCTAAAAGCACTGTGGAAAAAAAAAATCAGTTGGCTATTCACTGTAAAAGTGGAAGAGTTAATCTACATCCTAATAACTTCCTTATTTGCTTACAGATGTAAATATTTTAAATCAAATTATGTAAGTAGCAATGGTGACTCATTAGATATAAAGAGTCATTAAAGAAAATTAGAACTACACTATAATAAAAGAAAGTACTTAAAAACTTCAGCATTAGTTGTGATGCTCTTCTTTAAATGTTTGCTGCCTTGCTTTAAAAAAAAAAACAATCTTTGCTCTACATGGATATTTGAGTTCCAACCAGGTACTGACAAGCGAGATSTGACTGATTTCTGTTCTGCAGGTGCTTAGCTAGTTAATGCTGACAAGCTTTGTTGTGTGATTGTATTTAATCTTGAGGGGTTCTACTCTCAGAGAAAATTTTAATTTTAATAGCACTTGCCCAAGCAGTGGGGAAGCCATTTTTGTCAGATTTATGTTACAAATTAGACCTGGAGACTTCCTTCTTTCCTAACAATTATTTCCAACACATTTTTAACTTCCCACCCGTGTGTCTAGTATTGCCATTGTGACACCTGGTCAGGGGAATGGGAAGTTGCTAACCTGTCTTCCCAAAGGTTATGACAATGTCAGGTTGTGAAAGCAGCAGAGTGTGGCAGGGGGGCAGCCGGCCCTTTCCACCCACCCCTCACCTCCTTGGGAGCATGGATGTCCTTGTGGCAACACGTTCAGCCTCTGCTGAGCTGGGGCCAGCCCTGCACCTGGCTCCACACTCGCCAGTGCCATGTGCTGGGGCTGCCACATGTGCCAGCCTGATCCCCTGTGCCTGAGAGCCGCCCGAGGGGCAGCAGCAAACAGCCTGGGYTGTGAGCATGGTGTCCTGCCCGAGAGGAAGGGTTTCCTGCCCAGAAAGCACTGCCAGGCTGTAACACTCAGGAGCACAGCAAGGTGCCAATTCTCAGGTTTAAAYGTGTTTTAGAGTCCTGAGAGTAAGGGAAAAAGTTCTTCTTCCCAGCCCCTGCTTCAAGAAGGAGAGCCGTAGTCCAAGTCTCTATCTTATCTCTACGTGTTCTTTCTGCCCAGCGAGGTGCACACAGGAGGTCAGAAAAGCAAAATCTGTCCCTCCCACCAGGGCATGTCACCTTTTATAYTAATAACTACATGAACAATGTTTTCTTTTAATCACCAGTAATTATGACTTATATTAGACAGTGAAAATCCACTACAGCAAAAATCCACTACCAAAAAGACCACCACCACAGCAGAAGATGGAGGACAAGAAGAAACAGGATAAGAGCATAGACACACCCAAATTCCTCCATCTTTGTCCTCTTTAACTCTGCATTAAAAATATAAAAATTCTACTTTTCACCCTGTGATATTTTAATTATTATTCTAATTACACTCTGGTGGCTTGCATGTCTTCTAATTTAGGCAGCTTTTACCAGGGACTTAGATCAAAGGCACTGATATTTTTGTCCTTTGTTCCAAGACCCTCGGACTTCTTGTGAGGGCCTCAAGTCACCCAGGGTACCCAAAGGGATGTCCCTGACTCCGACATGGTGGAGATGCTGGGGGTGGCAAAGGACAGAGGTTGCCCCACAGCCACTCACATTCCCTGTGAGAATTCCAGGCCCAGAAAATTTTCAAAATCTTATGTGGGTAGGCCCAAATACAGAAGAGAATACGGGGTTCGACCTGAGACYTTGGAAAAGGCTTCCAAATCTAGAGACCATAAGCAAAAGTGTGGATTTATAGTTTGGATAGAAACATATTAAGCTAGGTAGTAGAAAATTTTAAGGTTTTRAAGTGTAGATATAGAAGTAGTTRCAGAAACAGTAAAAAGTTTTAAGATGTAGCAAGTAGTTTGTGTGTCATTATATGACKGGTTAAAAAAAGTCTGCATTGCGGCAGGACGCAATACAATTTAATTAGCTGTTGGTGTAAAGTTAAAACAATATGTGTGGCAGTAGTTTATTGGTTAATGAACCTTTGAAAACCCTTGTAACCTGTGATCATGTAACTACTGACCATGGACACCTGACCTCTAACTTAGGTGTTGAAGAYGTTCTCACTCCTTCATGAGACTGAGGCATTAAAATAATGCTTTAAAACATCTCTCAGTGGTCCCGTCTCTTTTGCATAAACCCAAMAACTCCCAGCTGTCTCCACCTCCAGGCTGAACCAGCCCAAGGGYCATTCAAAGATACCCACAGGCTGGATCTGCTGTACTGCCAGGAAGGTGTAGTCCCACTAGCAAAGCAGCTGGGGGTGTTCAGTGCAGAGGGACAAAAACAAAAACAGCATCAAGGGTTTCCTGCCAGCAGCCAGCCAGCAAACTATACCCAAGGGGAGCTTTGTTGCATTTCARGGAAAATGGGGGAGCTAAGTGGATCTGATAATCTGCCCTTCTGCATCACACTCCAGGAGTTACCTGGATACTCACTAAATTGAAAAACAACRTGGGATCTAAATAAATAAATAATGAAATAACCCTTGTACCATTTATAAGTAATGAAAATGGAATGTGCCTGATAACATGAATCCATCAGTAAACAATAATGCATCAAAAGGACACTGCCACAGTCAGTAGGCCACAAGTTTGGACTTTTATTCTTGYCTCTTTGTAAGAGCATGTAGATCTAATATCAATTTACATCTTTGAAGCTACCTTATTGTTCTGTAACAAATAAAGCAGCGTTGGTTTTGCAAAGAAATAAAGAGCATTAGCATTGCTGCAGTCATGAGATTTCTGTCAGAATATGAATAAGGCATAAACCAGCAAGCAATRTGAAAAAATACAGATTTTTACTAGAACATTATAAAACATTCAAATAAAATGTCTTTTCATGTTTTGAAAAAGTACCTCAGGATACTCACTGAGACTGCTAATTTCATATTTGAAGTTATGTATATGTGCCTATTCTGAAYCTGATTGATGAAAGAAGGGGTGGAGTTTTGTGCCTTCATGAAAGAAAAACACTTCATTTGCTATTGTCTTCTGAATCTGACTGTGCCCTGTGCAGTGGAGTTGATATCCTGACACTTTCTAAAGATGTCAAAATGTGCAGATGAAATAAAGACCAAAAATATAAATAAGGAGAAACTCAGGGATATGTGATTAGTTATTTAACATCTGAAATAAATAACATAAATTTTATTTCTACTACCTCGTAGTCTGAACTTCACTGTAAAGTTGAAATTTGAGACAGAAATTTGGATAAATTTTGATGTGAATTTTTCTTTGAAAAGAATTACTAGATTAGTCTAGTGGGATGGGAAAATAGGTATTTTGTTTAGGAAAATAGGAAGCAYTTTATAATATTTTATCTGATTTACAGAGGAAGTAAAAGTAAAATTCTCCCTTCACACAACTTCTTTGTTAAAAATTAGTACAAATATTTTGTGTGCAAAGAATCTCTCAATCATTCTGCTGAGAAGTAGAGGTTTTTAATAGGTATGCTTTGCTGGCTGTGGTGATAATGATATTTTCTGTAAAAAAAGAAAAAGAACTAAAATTATCACTATTCAATTAAGTTTTAAGGAGAATCACCAATGACAAAGAATGCCAAATAGCCATTAAATTTCTGAAAATGAAAACCATCTGCCCATTACTCGTTCACTGAATCTAACTCAATGTGTCATTTTAAAGTGTTCTATCAAGCTACATCAGTCACTTTTCCTTACACTACTCCCACGACATCCAGAGACATGGCAGGCACTTCCTGGAATTGGATCTGCTCCAGCTCATCCCTTCTACAGCTTTTTGAGTGACCAATTTTCCCTCAATATCTTTATTAAGTGTGAAATTAGAGACCYGATCCTACAAATCTTATGAATATGTTTCAATTTTAAGGGCTTCAGTAAGCTCCTATCCTGTCAATTCCAAGGTAAACTATCACTGACTTCTAAGGAGGCTGTCTGACAACTGATTAAGCACAGAGTAAGTCATCAGGGTTTAGTCCACTATTTTCAGTGTGACTAATAAGAACTATTTACCTGAGAAAGGGAAAGAAATAAACAGCATTAGGTTGTGATACTTCAGGCATTTGTCATCACACCTGCAGCTTACAGCTGGAGCTGTAACTCCAGTGACAAGAATCTGCAATCATTCTCCTTGCAAGTGCTGTTTTCATCTTAAAATCAGTCCTATTTAGGAAATTATTAAGGAAGTGACATATTTTTCTGTCTTCCTTTCATAAGAAAAGGGGCTATTGTGTCAGAAAGACTGAAATGTCTTGCAAGATAAAAAGGAAGCAAGCTCCAATGAAAAATGTCTTGTTGGAGAGGTCTAATTGGTATGCAAGAAGCATTCTTGCTCCAATATTTAGTATCTATGCAATATTTCCGTGTTTCAAGCAGAGGATGAGGCATATTCTCCTTGCTTGTGTACAGCAAGAAGGTTTCCATACTTCTGATAGACTTTGAATGAAATAAATTAAGGAGAACAAAACTTTAATCTATGCAAGATGAAGATTGATTGTATTACAGCCATGTCAGATACACCCCCCAGCTTTTCTGGGAAATTTAAAAAAAGAAAAAAGTTGATTTGGAAATGTTGTTTCTTTTGGCTAGTGCAGTCACATGTTTTTGCTATAGAAACCTTACCATGAATATAAAAGATAAATAGTCAAAATGTAATTAATTTATCCACGGCTTGTGATTTTGTCTTAGATAGTGGTCAGACAAAATTATTTTAAGAGWATATATGAGTAACTACTCTTAAATTGCATGCCAGACTGCCCTGTAAACTTTAACAATTTCTCTTGAAGYTCATTAAAACTCAGGTTGCTGCATTTTTCACTGCCAGATTGGGCACCACTGGACAGCCTTGATTAGTACAGCTCATGCTGGATTATTTTGGGTAGTGGTATAATGTAGRAAATTTTGAGAACTTGCGTAAAATTTTTCTGTGTGAATTATTTTAGATGAGGAAGTATTTGAAAGGTCCAGTACAAGCTCCAGATAAGAAGTCAGTGTGGTCTTTCTGGATATTAAAAAAAATTAAAAATATATATATTTGAATATGATATCTGACAGTCTATATAGACTGAAAACTGTCTTTTATACATCAAGTTTACAAAGAGGACTGTAGGAATTCAAGGATGATTTAAGCATGTTAGAAACACTCCTTGGTACACACTACAGTGTCAGCTGTATGGAAAAATAATTTAAAAAATTTACAGGAAAAACGTTCTTGTTCCAGAATTGGATGTGAAATGTCTTTTTCTTGATGCCTTTTCTTTCTCTTTTCATTGTTTTGCTAATATATTGCAAGTMTTTGATAAAAATTTGTTATTTCTATTATTGCTTCTTGCCAAGARCAAGGATCTACTAGTTCAAACATTTTGAATGTAATAAAAGTAATGTTAAACAATGGAKATGGATATATAAGACATAGTTTGTTTTTCTTTTTTTAACCCTATCCTTTTTGCATGCAGCTGTATTAATCCTTATTTTCAATATAAATCAAAGAATTATCAAGTTATGATTTCAAAGAGAGTTAACCAGGACGAAGACTGGAAAAGAAGTTGTACATTTAKAGGACTCAATCAACTCAGTGCAGCAAATTAATGAGAATTACCTTCAGTCATAAACCAKCAGGCAGTAGTATTTGAGAAACCACCAAAAAAGAGAAAAAACTAAACCAAACAACCTTAARGACCCTTTATTTAGTGTCTTTTAAGTATCTGACCATTGTAACCCCTTTTTGAAAACATCTTTATATTCATGAAGAACACAGAGGCCATATCTTTATAAAAGAGTTCAGCTCAGTAGTTAGGAAGTGAGATCTRCTTTCTGGTAGGCTCATCTATTTGACAGGAAACAACTGTCTTTTTGCACTAAACAGAAAAACACTGCAAAAATGGTAATTTAGTCTGACCAAACATGTAAACCAGACTGTGTGATTCATAATGATCTTAGTCAAAGATTCTGATTGAACTGTAGAATATATTGCTCATGAAAGAGGTTAAATAGTGCTGGTCCCAAGATGAACCCCTGAAGAACACCACTTGTCACTGGACTCACTCAGACCTTAGGCCATTTGTCACAACTCTTTGAGTGTGACCAGTCAATTCCTTATCTACCAATAGTTTTATTATTATGAAATTTTCTGGATTTGTAGTAATTGATTTACAAATGAGCACCCTGTAATTATTTGAACTGGATCTTATTGTGTAAATTGAGGTCTCAGAGTATTTTTCTTCACTTCACCAAGCAGTTGCAGCACCATCATATCTCACTGTGTGGTCACATCATTAGTTATTTTAACAAAGATGTGAGATGCATAAATGCTGTAATTCCTGCCTCAGTGAGCAAATGAATGAGTCTCCAATGGGAATTAAGCTGTGGGGYTTGACAAAACAATAGACCAATAGAGGAAAACCACTACAGTGCACAACCGGATGGGTTGTTTCTGTAGGTAAATTAAAATGAATATGCCAAACATGGGGCTGTTACAGGATTTTCCACACTGATTTACAAGAATAAAAATTAGGCTAGCATAGAGGAAACACTGTGATTTGTGGAGTGTGCAAGGAGGCATAACAATAACTTTTAAAGCAGTCAAAAAAGAGACTGAATGAAAGCTACCATCTTCAGTGTGGACTGGGCAAGGGTGACATGGTGAGAGGCTGTCTGTCAAAAGCAACACACAATGTACAGCAATGAAAAGTACATAGACAAATTACCTACTGACAATCCCTATATCTCATAGTTRGAAAGGCCTGTAGAGAGAGTGTGAAGTGGCTACATTACTAATTTAGRCACCCTCAATAATCCCATAATTACACAAGATGAATTCAGAACCTTGAGGCTTTTATTAAGGCAGGGCTAACCACAATTTCACCCTGCAGGCAGAGAGACACAGAAGTGTGAAGATCCTTTCAGACCTCAGCACACCATGTCTCCTTCCTTTGTTTGTAGAGGCTGAGCCCTCTCTCTGGGTGTTGTACAATGTTACAGGCTCATCATGCTGCTTTTTCAGATTGAAACGCACAAAACGTGTCACTGGGACAGTGTTTGCTACTGGGGTGATGTATCTGAGRTTCCTTGAAAGCCAATGGCATTTGACTTGCTCTTCTTCTCATCTCAGAATATCCATATCCTTACCTCATGCAAACAAGTGGCTCCCAGTATCTAGGTGAGARCAGCCTGAGTGAGGCTTTGCATTGTTAATCAGAAATGTCTTYGCACATGAATTTCCATCTCTGTTAAGATAAATGTGCTCCTCCAGGTAWATTAAAATTGATTGCATGAATATTCATAGGCAAAGAAACACATTAATCTACACATAACAGGATGGAACATRGTTGTTTGCAAATAGATTTCCCTAAATATTACCCCAGTTCCTCTTTAGAAGATAGGATCATCAGGTTTACTGGCCYTTTTCTCTATTTGTCTGGCATTCCCTATGTGCATTTTCACTGATCTGTCCCTCATCACCATGGTCATCATTGTGCTGTGCCATGCAACATTGGCAGTATGGCTAGCGTAAAATTGCTCTTATGTTACTGTTTCATATAGAAAACTTTTTTCAACTAAACTTGTTGAAGGATGTTGTGAATATTTGGAGCAGAACAAGGAATTAAACACAATTTTCCCACTTTCACTGCTGGTGACATCTCCTCAGCATTCTCCCTGGCACTTTATTCTGCCAAGGGAAATTTTTTAAAGTGCATTCTTAGTTTGTTGTCCTACCAAAGATCAAGTTTTAAAACACTACAGCCACAGTCATTGTCCCAGGCCATACAAAAMCAACTATGCAGATATTGTAGAGTGAGTAGGAAATATTAAAAGTTTTATGTGTTGCAAGGAAGGGAAGAGGTGCTGAGATTTAAATGCTGGGGGTGATATGGAAACAAGTAACTAAAGCAAAAGAGAAGAGGAGGTAACACTGTGCTGACAGTGCAGCCTTTCTATGGGAAACTACAACTATGAGCAGGAATCACTGGARATCAGGCTTTATGCCTTGCAGTATACACATAATTGTTTGCTAGGAAGTGAGGTGCTTGCACATTCTTCTAATAAACTGATTAACTGGGGGTGCTGATCCAGTGCTTTTGCATTGGTTCTACAAAGGAGAGTTAATGGTACACATTCTAAATGCAAATAAATGTGTTGGCTTGTCTTTCTCTCTTTCTCTCTTTCTTTCTCTCTTTCTTTCTTTCTTTCTTTCTTTCTTTCTTTCTTTCTTTCTTTCTTTCTTTCTTTCTTTCTTTCTTTCTTTCTTTCTTTCTTTCTTTCTTTCT
>CADDXX010000042.1:1013336-1053292 GCA_902810485.1 Alauda arvensis
TCTTTCTTTCTTTCTTTCTTTCTTTCTTTCTTTCGCACATTTTTTTCAACATTTTTTCCAGCTAGCAAGGCCTGCTAGCTCTCACTAACCTATTCCTGACATCTTACTAGCCTTTCCTGTGGCTGAAAAAAGGAGGTTTATTTTAAAGGAAGGAGAAGGTGTTCTCCAGTACCCACAACTTGTTCACAGTACTAAAGTGTACTAGGGCAAGAYAGAAAGAAGTAAATTTCTCAGTTATTTTAAGAGCAGGTTTGAAGCCACACGCATGCAAGGTAACAGTGGTAACCTGTGCTGTCAGTAATGCTACACAGAATTATACAAAAGATCTATTTTAAAGTCACAACATAACTATGTGTGTAAAAGGTGTCATGTCATATTACACTATTTTTAATGTGTATTTTCATAAGATTGCAGAAACATAATTCACCATTGTAAATAAATTAGTTGCTGAATCCTTGGTTCTTTTATAATGAACYCATCAAATAACCCAAGAAGCTGTCTTGCCCTAAATGGAGTGCTCCTTAGGATCTCTGACAAGTGATAGCAATTTACAGATTGACACCTGACAGCTTTTATTTGCATCAGAATCCTTTTTTCCCAKGAGCAGTTCCAGGAATAGTTTGTAGGACAGAAAAATCTCACAAAATGGAAATGCTTAATCTAACATAGTAAAATGGCAAGACTTTGTTTTGTTTCTCCTCACTTACAAATTCTTMAAATTTAAACTGAGAAAAAACAATGAATGGATCATTATTGTTTCAGGTTTCATGAAAATATTTTTGAATTTCATAAACACAAAAACTTTAAAAATAKAAAATATTATAAACTCACATAGTGTTATAAAATGTAAAAACTTGCCTCCCTTSGCTCTTGCACTCTTTGATCACTGATTTATTTTTTATTAAGGTGGGCTCAATATTACATAGATTGTTTATACAAGCTAATAGGAATTAAGCTACATGTCCTCTGATGAACAGATGTTTTTACTCTGTGATGTTGATCAGAGTGTTTATCAATAAATGAATATATTTATTAAGGAAAAGTGCATTCTGGCATTTGTTTTTTTTTTAATAATTAGAGCAAGACATGTCCTTTAATTTGAGGCTGGTGAGGGGGTTGTTTGTGTGGGCTTTAGATCTCATTTAAAAACCTGGTTCCCTTTTTCTTGTACTAAATGGAATTGTTTCATGGAAAATATGAAATATGCCTGTCACTCGATGACAGACTGTTGTATTATGCTCCTAATAAGGGAGTTAAATTAAATAACATTAAATAACTTCCTGATGGATTTTTGGTGGTGGTGGTGGTTGCACAGGTATTTGTTACCGTTTCTCGTTTTTTTAGTTCAAATTGGAAAATGAATAAACAAACCTTGAGCCCATCAAATGCTAACCCCATGCGAAAAAACCTGCATAATGYAGGGGAAGGAAAAGACAAACAGTGCTTTTAAAGATAATTACGAGCAGTCACCTCGACATTTCTTCCCTGCTTGACTGAAATAGTCTGTTTAGAATGTATTATGGAAAAYGCCTGACCTGTGAACTAAACCAAACATGCTGTAAATGTAGTGGATTCTTTATTAATGTAAATTAGAGAGCCCGGATATTTTGTTGCATGGGGGTCAGTTGGAAACACTGTAATCTAATTACTCTTCAGTTTCATTTATGTGCACAGACATTTGCTCCTGTAACAGGGAAGACTGTTTCTTTTGGCAGCAGCCACGATGTGGAAGCCTCCAGTATTTGGAGGCTGATAATAGGACTAATGTGCTGGCGCCCTGACAGAGGGCAGAGGAGGGCATGCTATTAGATAAGTGTTTCTGCTACATTACCCAGACAGCATTGCCCTTCACAGAATGTTCCAGCCATTGTGCAGCTTGATACCACACAACTATAGAATGCTAAAGCCAATGCRATTATGTATTTTGGCTTTCTTTTTGGCAATAGTCTGTACTTAAGCAAAATTTAGTACCATCTTATATATTCCTACAGCTGGATAATTAAAGGGCATTTCAGTTCCTTTTACACGGAACTAATGATATGAAGATCASTGGCTATTTAAATTGTTATTCACTGCAATCAAAGAGTTCTGACAATTAGGTCTGTTTTCAGGCACAAAATGTATTTGGTAGCAAAAGAATTACAGTTTGGTGCAATTTAGTCAAATTTATTTCTCCTGGGTTAATGTGTGTGTCACATAGGCTTCCTTATATTTTCCCTCTTTTAACTAGAATTTGCAGGTGCAGAGCTTTAGCTTGAATGTGTGACAAAAATTATGTGATAGAGCRACAGGAAACTCAGAATCAAAACTGCATTTGCACAAAATGACACAGACCGGTAGTGAAGGAACAATGAGACACTTGCTCCTGTCCCAAAGGAATATGATGTTCTCGCCAATCCATTCAAGGAAGTCTCTCTCAATACACAATATCTTAAAATGAGATAAATCTGCATAGAAGGGGAAAGTATTAACTTGATTTATAGACTGTCTTTCTGACTTGTCCTTCTGGGTGTTCAGCTGGAAAGTTATTTTCAGTTCTTACCTGTTGGTGAGTATCAGCATAGAGTTGGTCATGGGAYACAGATGGGAACAGCAGGTATCTTATGCTCTGAGTAAAACATGGCCACTAGAAACTAATTCAATCCTGATAGATGACTTGGCCATGAAAGTTTAAAAGAAAGCCTAGGTAGGATTCTTGTGTCAAACTGAGTGGAAACGCGAAGAGCAGGACTAGAGTTATCATCACACACTTAGAAAAGTTTTAAGATTGATTTAAAACCATTAAATTACCATAAGTTTAGCAGCACATGGTATTTCTGCATGTGAATTGCTGCATTCTGAAGGAGGAAGAGAGGCCATATGTATTTTGAGTCTGCTTTTCCCCACACAACAGCAAGGGCGGGATGTGTCGGCATCGTATTGCTCGCGAACATGTGGCATCCATGGCTGCTCTCAGCACCAAGGAGGAGCTGCCTGGCAGCTCCCCTCCAGCCTCACTCCTGAGCCTTGCAAGCTTCCTGAGGAGCCTCTCTGCAGCCTTAGAAGGTTCCCTGGCTTCAAATGAGCTAAGTAAGCTCTGTATGACAGCCTGTCACACAAAGCAGCTGCTCCTTCTCGCTCCCCTCAAAGGCTGCAATTCCAAATTCCAGCATCATTCCAACCCTGTGGTGTTTACATGGAGGGAGGGCTGTGAGCACAGGGGCCAGGGTTCATCCAGGCCCTACTCTGCCTCTTCWTCACTATGGACAGTGAGAGTGGTGGCATGGGTTTTGCACAAAATTGTTTGCCTGATTGCTAAATGAGTTATTATGCTCAGCTTCTCAGCGGCCTACGGTATCTATTTAGAAAGCAAATAGATAGCATTCCCCCCTCCCACCCYCAAACTAGATCTGCAGCATATGGAGGTTCAAGTGACAAAGCATTCCCCACAGCAGGGTTTGTATATCCTGGATTTGGATCTGTGTATTCACAGCTACRTTTTGCATGAGATTTGGTTGCAAAGAATCTTCAAGTAGCTTTTTCTCATGCAGAATTATTARAATATTATGGTATGTTATAGCTGGTGTCCTCAGATTTTCAGTGTTAGGGAGAAGCATCTRAAATGACTGAACTTCTTCCTTGTTCTTCATTAAGCTATGTAACTTTTGATACGTGACTTATCTGAAACAGTAAAGGATAATTTATCGTATAATCTATACCTACCTGAAGAGTCTTTAATTAAGATACCTAAAGGCTGTTAGTGCTATGAAGCTTAATTAGCACTGATAAATGGAGTAAAATAATGTGATAAACTTTAAGAATCAGCAGTAAAGCATTTGATAATCACATATTTTTAACAGGAAGTCATGTTTATGAAATCCATTAGAAAGAGGAAATTAGTGAGTAATTCCTCCTCCTGACCAGTAAAAACTACTAGAAAAGCACAGAAGAAATGGAACAATGACAGCAGCCAGCAAACTCTMATTAAATACTGTTTCTAAATACTAYTATACCAGTGATCAWTTTGTACCATGCTTCATAGCAGTCAGCATTACAAATGCAAATAATCAATTAATGTATTTATCCATTTCCTAACCTATGCTTCTGAGAATATTAAAAAAATGAAGGATAAATAACTTGGGACCAGAAAGTATCAAATTTTTAAAGTTTTGTCCTGTSATTTTCAAAAGAAGCTGCACTTCCCTGCATCTGCAGCCTGAARAGGGAAAGGAGCTGTGCACAGTGACAAGGGCTTCTTCAGTCCTAGCAGCCACAGGAGGGGCTCCTGTTTCCTTCCAACACCTCTCCCACTCCTGTTCTTCCCTGTTCACTCCCCCAGTAAATCTGCTATAGCAAGTGCAACCCTCTGAGCAGATGGGTAGTAAATAGAGAGCTGGAGATTATGTCTGACAATTAAAAGAAAAGTGTCTGGCTCGTCATTACGAGTTACATTTGCTAAAGACCTCATACGAGGGTTTTATCTTAAATGCACACATWTTCTAAAGATGTGCATTATTTCCTGACTAACCCTTTAAGAAAATGCAGTGTTTAGAGATACCTGCGTTTCAGAGTGCCAAACCTGACACCACAAAACAGTCTCTTTTACAGACAGAGCCAAGAGCTCTGCCTCTCAAGGCAGGCCCCTTGCTGTAGCCCCAGGGTGGGTATTGACTCCCCWGTTCCCAACCTGCATTCCAGCCCCYAGCTCACAYTTTATCTGCTCCAGCAACTGGGTGTACACAAGTGCTAGGCAGTACACCTGTAAAACCAATTGGTCCCTATAAAGTTTACAAGTGTGAATTCTAACACTTGCCTGCCCCACTGTTGCTGCCCCACTGCCTCCAGCATTTGCTCTTGCAAATCACAGGGAGGTTCAAGTATATAAGTTTGCCTTAGCACGTTTACRTGCCAAAAAATTCTACCTTTAAGCCATTATTAGAGCTCCACACCTTGCACCATTCTACAGGGATAATAATAGTGCTTCTGCTGAATGGGTCTTAGGCAAGAGAAGCTTGCAAGCTTTTTCCCATATCTCATGAGGTGGAAGGTATCACCACTGATAGAGATTTTGTTTTTGTTTTGTGGTTACTGAAAACAAGAAATCTGTTAACCGTAGCATAAATCAATAAGATTTATCCCCAAAACCAATGAAATGTGATGCACTTATCTCACAAGAACTCTTGGCAGTGTTTCATAATGAGGTATGTCACCACATTTCAGGTTTCTGAGATGTTTTGTCTTGTTTTCTTTACTGACTTGATGCTGTTCTAATGCTATTTGCAGATGACAACGTTAGATAAGTTTAAAGTTACATGATATAGTTTTCCTGATATAGTTTTCCTGAACTGCCATAAACAGAACTGAGCACAGCAATAAGCCTTTTTGAAAGTAGAATCCATACCTGCCAGTCATCTGAAACTGGGAGCAGTTTGTTCCCAGAYTTATTTTTTTAATTGGCTACAATTTGAGCAGATGCCTGGAAAGAGCTGTTACAGACTAGCTGCTTAGAAGGACTCTGTGAGTCATTGGAATGCTGCTACAAACAGAAATTAAAAGTCACACTTTTAATACACAAAATAGCTGTAAAAGACATAAATGCAATTCTTTGCATTTCTTTCCTTTTTTTTTTTTTTAATAAACCCTAGAAAATAAACTAYCATAAATTTCAGCAGTATTCAACTCCGTTTTCTGCCAAAAACCTTGCCACTGAAACCATCTGGGARAAGTTCAGCACTAGATAGCTTCCTCTGCTGTGTCTCTGCACGTCCTTTTCTGGCTTGTCATTAGTATTTCATCATTCAATCTRCAGTGGTAGTGTCTAATCCCACATTGCCTTGTCCCAGTCTCTGTAAGTTTCTTTGGCTTCTTCAGCCTCCTCATACTTAGCTCTGTCTCTCATTGAACATCAATAACCACTCATTGAGAGRTTCAGCATAGACCTGCTGTCACTGCTTTTGTCCTCTTCAACTCCTTTTCTAACTCTCTTGTGCCTGTGCATGCTCTGATATCCTGACTTCCCCTTGCTGTTCACAGTTACTGCCTCAGTTTTCTGCTCTTCACCTTCTAACAGGGTTCAGGTCATCTTGWCCTCTACCTGGACTCGTGCCCTCAGTGATAACTATGTATCACAAGAAGTCTCCAGTTGAAGGAGTAGTTTGAAATGTAGTTCCCCTTCTATCTTATCTTGGTACTCTACAGGGCTTATACTATGAACCATCATTTAAATTTAGTTGGTTGGCTATTGTTCCTTTCCTAGTTATAAAGATGTTTAATTCATGRTCCACCTCCATAGTAACATACCCCCAACATGGTTATCTTATTTGTAAACCTGAGTAGATTGGGGAAAAAATATTTTTTTAGAACTSAAAAACCACATGAATAAACACTCTAACATGCTACTTATGAGGTATGTTTACCATTGCTCTATTACAGTAAATCAGAAATGTTCTACCACCTGTCGTAGGTACTATAGCCTTGAGTTGCAAAGAACAAAGGGTAGTCTCCTTATCTCAAATGCAGAGGTGTGCTGCTTGTAATCTATTCCTGGTCTCTCCTCAAAACTCCCTCCTCTGCCAATAATAAAGGTCTCAAATCCCCGTTAAAAACAAAAAAAAAGATTTTTCTCCTGATGGCTTTCAGATTTCATATTTGGCCCAACCTTATCACATCAAATTTAGGGCATATTCAGGCACCATCCCAGCTGGGAGGCAGAAACCAATAGCTGAGAGCTGCTAAGAAGCAGCTTCTTAAACTACCTCCTACCTGCTCCTGAGTCTGCAAGCACTATTTCTTCATTTCATTTTGAAGTCTAGCAGCTCTAAAGAGCCAATTATTTAAGCTAATCTYTTTGCCTTTCCACTGGATTAGAAGGGACAGAAGGAAAGACTCACACCTAGACTTAGCACTCCTGTGCTCTGTGKGGGTGGACAACTGCCATCAGGAGCACACCAGCATTCCCAGCCAGCCCTCACACRCAGGGTTTCACTTCCACTGACACACAGGAGCAGGCTGGAGAAAGCTGGTGTGCAGGTCTGGCATTGGTGGTCTGGCATAAAATTMGGATTTCAGATGTTTTTTTCCATCTCTCCCTCCAATTTTCTTCCATTCGTTCAAGGGGTTTCATCTAGGCTACACCACGGAGAGGACTCCCCCTTGGTCAGGTTGGCTGGCTTCCTTCTGATTGCCATCCTCACAGATGAAGAATTGAGAGAAGAAATAGTCAGAAGGACAGGACACACACTGAAAGTCATTCTGGGTATAACYGGCTCCCTAAGCACCCAGGGAATAACAGGGCTGCTTGATGACCATTAACTTTTACAGCATTTAAGGTGGGTCAGAGAAGCCCTGGAAATCTGCTTCACCAGCTGAAACAGTCTGAAAAACAGTATTATGATTATGAGAAGGAAGTCAGGGCTTGTGTGACATTCACAGCTGAACCCTGCCAAAGTGGCCCAGACAGCAGGTTAAATAAAAAGAGGAGACTAGAGAAAATCAAACATAATCTTCTTCTGGGAAACAATAAGCTTACTTTATTACATTTTGTGCAAGTGACCTTGCAGAATATTTCTACATTGCAGAGAGCAAGATTTTATGTCATCAGAACAGCCAAAAAATGAAAAAAAGTAAAGAAACTAAGTTTGGCCTGGGGTAAACTGTTAATGAAGCTGTGCCATTTCATAATATGATTTTGGTCACTTACAAAAAAAAAACAAAAACAAAAACCCACAAAAACACAAACAAACAAACAAACAAAAAAATCTGGCTCCAAAACGAACTGAAAACCCTCCTCAGCAGGAGACAATACATCAGTGTAAAGCTAATCTACAGTCCTCTCAGATTTATTTTGTAGAGAGCAACCTTTGCCGTCCGGGGTACGGAYTGCATGACCTAAAATGCCTTTTCCTTCTATTTCGGTGATGCGCAGTTGTTTTAGCAACTTCGTTCCTTTTCTCCTGTCGGGTAATAGTATTAGTGGTGGATCTGCSCGGGGAAAGCAGGGCTCTCGGAGAGCTGTAAAAATAGAGCGGTGCCTCCAAAGCCGGCGGGCGGGCCCGGGCTCGGAGCAGAGGCGGGAGGGGGTTTGGGGAGGGCTGCGCGGTGCCGGCGGGGCGGGGCGGGCGCTGCGGGCTGCGGCTGCCCCGAGCTGCGTGTGCCGCTGTTTACTCCCGGGGCCGCTGCCGCCCGGCGCCAAGGGCTCGCTGCTTTGCCTCCATTCAGTATTCCCTCTGTTTGTTTATTCTGCRGCGTTTATGGATATCCCCCTGGGCAGCTGAGGAATCGCATTAAGGGCTCGTCTATCTTATCACGGGAGACAAGCTCTGTGCTCCCGAGGCTGTCCCCGCCGGGTGCCCGCTGCCGGCCGCGGCCGCGGGGAGAGCGGCTCCGTGCTGGGAGCTTTAACTCCTTCCTTGCGGAAGAGTTCTTGGCCAGAGAGCAAACAGCAGCCGCTCTATCCCATTTCGCCCATTCAATTACTACAGAAGGAGCACTGGAAGCCAGGCAGGATTGCTTTAAAGGCAGGTGAATCGGAGTGATTGCCAAAGGTGTCATCATAAAAAATAGCGGAGTGCTTCAGCTGTGGATGGATGAGAAAAGCACTTGCTTTAGACTCTGAAACCACTCCCAAGTCTCTCTCCAGCTTTGAAAAGAGACAGTCCTTCATGCTCTGATTGATTGCTGGTACAAAGCCAAAGGGAGTGAAAACTGCAAGCCTCCTTCAGCCCTGTGCCACGCCTCAGACCAGAAAAAAATCAAGGCTGGACCTTTTCCTGTGGTAAATCTGCTTATCTCCCTTTAAGCACCTGACTTACACTTAACAGAAATATATATATGGGCTTGCGTGCAGACTGCACCATCTCATCCTTATACACTGCTACTATCAGGATATGCAAGATTATGTGAGCAGTTTACATACACACGCAAACAAGCAATGCAATTACAAGCTAGAGTGTGTAATGCAAACAGATGAGCCATCAGCAGAACTGGCAGAAGGCAAATATCTGTTTTAGCTGTTGGCTCTTTTCTGCAGTACCAATAGCACAGCAGTCACCCAGCTGAAGCAATGGAAATAAGTGCGTGATCCACCTCGGTGCATTTCTCATGTGTCACAGATTCCTCTCCAGCTGAAATCAGAGGGGCCAAAGTATCCTAGGAATCCTTCTGAAGGGGCTGCCCTTGCATAACCAAAATATCTCTGTCTGGACTATGAACCAAGCTCCCTGATTCTACCTGTGAATTTCCTTTGAATGGACCCAGCCTGAGCACGACTGAATTCCCTGCTACAGCTTGCAATTATTTTAAAGGCATAAGTGAAAAAGACCCTTCAAAAATATTCCAATTTACCATGTGTTTTAAAGAAAAATTGGGACTGAAGTATCAGGAGAGAGATGCTTCCTTGTAAAACAGAGTTCATCACTTAGGGTATGATTTACAGAGAGCTAAAATTGCTTGCTTGTTTACAAACACGTTTGTAACATGTAAATGTATGTAAACATAAAAATCCTATTGGTTTACAAATGTATTTTATTTGACAACACAAATGACAAGGAACAGAAAGCACAATGCAGAAATCACCACTGTCATGCAATGATAGTGTGACCAAGACCCCCACAGCTCTAATGCTAGAGCAGGGATAGCATTTATCTCTGTGCWGAACTTCTCCAATGTCCAAATCCTGTTTGGAACAAGAGCCCTGGAGATGTTTATCATTGTTCCAAAATTGTATTTTTAGGCAGCATAAAACATGGCATAATAAGGGAAACTTACTCCAGTTTCAGCTATGCTGAAGGRTATGCCAGTTCCCCAGCTGAGTGAACAAATACCCCTTACTATTGGAAGAGATTGGGAAGACTGCTGATTTGCAGCCTTTTCCTGCTGCAACCTTAAGAAAACAGAATTTAATTAGATCAATAATGTTCAAACTTACTTTGGGCAGAGAGGACTTTCAATTCCTTTTATGGTGATGAATCCACTGCCTCAGAAAGGAAAAACAGAAACAAACCAGAAAAGAGCAAGTCATGGGATTTTTGACAGTCCTAATAATTTAAAATAGTTTTGTTTTTTACCTTAGCTCAAAAGTCTGTGTATCATCACAATAACTCTTTGATATCAGATACCGATATTGATCTGGGKGCATCTGTCTCACTCAGCAGCTGATAATGACAGCACACATGATTTCCTGTTATTGAAGCCCCACAGACATTWCTGAATCTAGAGCCTGGCAGCTCCAGGGATGCCTTCCCATCAGCAGCCCAGTGGCCAATGCTGTCATTGCCTTCCAGCCGATATAAGGAGGATACACTGCAGCCTCGCTGAGTTGTAAACAACTTGTTTACTTCCTTCTCAGTGTAATCTGTCCCTGCTTCTATCGGCTCCTGTGGCATCAACAGAGCATTAAAACACCCCGAGCTCATAGGCTGATGTGCGGAAAACAACCCAAGGAGCCTTCCCAGGCTTTGCTTTGTAGGACACAGGAGGTTATTTATACCTGTTGTTTCCAGCCAGCTGAAGCAGCCCTATTCTTGCRTGTGGATAACTTTGAAGAAAACTAGATTTTGACATTCCTTCAGTGCRAATGAAAATGTAAACAGAGTGGGCCTGATGCTGCTCTTCCTGCAAAACTTAATTTGGGTCACAMAAAAAGAGACACCTGTCTTTTTCATATGCTATTTACATTTGAATAGGAAAAGTGAAAGATATGTGTGATTTATAAATCCCCAAATTCTGGGGGAGCRCCAATCAATATTGCAGCAGAAGGCTGGGTTGAAGGATGAAACCCCTATAGATTTTAACCAGCATGTGGAAGGAGGAGAATCAGAAACYATTTGGCAAGTCTGTAGTCTGTCCTCTCCATACTCCTGATCAGGACTTTGCAACAACTGCGCAAGACACTGACCCAGAAACAACTTCCCTGGGGTTTAGTGCATCGGGCAGTGAATGAGAGTGATAGGGCTCCCAGTATGAATGCACTCACTTTGTACTGGAGGTGCAGAGCAGCTCTTMAGCACTCTCAGAGAGCATGATACTGCTCCTGTTGAAATCAATGGCAAACCTCTGAGCAGATTTGGGGATTTTAAGAAGGAGATACTCACGCAGCGCATTGTCGAGGCTGTCTCTAGTTCACATCACTCTGAGCCCTTACATCTGAGACCCCAACACTCCCGTGTGGGGAGGCAGTTTTCCTGCCAGCCTCCCATCTGCAGAGCACACACCATCCATGGCAGGCAACTATTTTTGCTTATGCTCTTCACTAGTGATGTTTATTTACTTTTGAAAAGTAATACTTCTGGGAAGTATCTRCTCTTAATATAAAAATAACTTTCCYTGTGTTTTAYAYTACCTACTTGTTCAGTTTGGTGAAGAACTTGAAATGTAAAAGAATAAAGCATTTCCTTTTAGGGCTTATATGTGAAAACAGAAAGTTCTGCCACTCTCAGTCACAGTAGTGTCGAGACTTTTTGATATTCAGATTGAACTGGAGCTGTTGTAAGATCAATACRATGTATTTGGCAGAGTAACCTGACCAAGATGTTAATACAGGCAATCTCATCTAGGCATTGCCTTATCTCAGGCAGTTGCTCCTAGGAGAGGGTAGATGTTGAAGGGAATGGTGAGGAGGCATCTATTTTGCCTGAAMAGAATTACCTACACTCTTTAGTCTGACAAAATGGAGACATGGAAACCAACAGAGAGAGTGCCTGTGCCTCTCTCTTTGTCATGTCCCTGATATTGTTTGTGTAGGCAGCTTATGGGGCTCAGGAGTGTAGTCCAGCCAGATGTTTAACATCTGGCTCTTCTGTTGATAAATAACTTCTACTGGATGAATATTATTTTTATCTCTTCTCTTAGCCAGTCTTTTGGCAGGTATGTAACTAAAAAGGAAAACCACACGAGGCCTTTTCCCAGGGGCTGGGGAATAGGCTGTGAATAAGAATAGATGTAAATCATTGCCTCCTCTTGGTTTTCATCCTCTGTTCAAGTAATAAGTGCAAAAGGTGGTACCTCCTGTAAATTCCAGTCACCTGGAGGGCTCCTCAGGAGAAAGTGGATAATAAATCTGACCCCCATACTGCTYATTATAACTGGCACTGAAACATTGAGGTTTTCTTCGACTAAACTTATTGCCTACTGTATGGCCTAAATTGCACAGTTAACTTCTGTGTATTACCTGAGGAAAGAGGAAGTTATCTTCCTCTGATTTCAGTTTATATAATAAAGTAATCTATGAGGTTTAAGGCCAAGTTGGATAARGCCTTGAGCAACCAGGTCTGGTGAGAGGTGTCCTTGCCTATGGCAGTGGGGTTGGAACTAGGTGGTCTATGAGGTTTCTTCCAAACCCTTAACATTCTTTGATTATATAGGTCTTTACTGCAAATGCAATCAGTTTATTTACTTTAAAAGAACTAAACATGGTTGGAAAACTGTTTTCACATTATCTTTTCCTCATTTTCAGTATGGTCATATACTCATGAAAATATCACAGAAAGCAGCRTCAGGCTAAAGGTAGAAGAGTACAGACAGTAACAACATTTTCAGAAAGCTCAGAGTCATATGATTTCTAAATGTATTCTACARCTAGTTTCTAGATAGTAAATCATTATTTAGTCACATTTGAATTGCGCAAATAATATTTCATCCCTTGTTGTAAATAATAACTTACTCCATGCTAAATCTGGTTCTTTAAAAGAAAGGAAACACATCCAGCTCTAAAACAGTTTTGTTTTTCATTGTGGTTTGGAGTTATATGGTTAGAAGAGGTACATAATAAATTAATGACTGGAAATTGCAGAGTAGGTCAAGGTCACTTTGTGCATAAATTGGAGGTCTAGCAGTTGTACATTTTGTGCTATCTGGCTTATACTACTTTATTGATTTTTCACTCTGAGGAAAAAGGAGAGAGAMGGTCTTTAATAGATTTTTATATCCTCAGTCTATTCTAAATCCGCCTGTGTTCTGATCTTCCTGATGTTCCCACACTTTTATGGCGATAGCAGAGTCCTGCTAAACTGCAGTGCTGTCATAACACAATGACTCAAACACCAATGGTGGTTTGAATCTCTTAAAAAACTTTTGCCAGAAAATTCACAGAGACATGTAGCCCACACAGCCAAGAAACCATGGACAGGGAAACCTCCTTTACCTGATTAAAGAGCAGAAGTCCTGTGTCAYCTGCTTTCTCCACCTTCCAGTATCCTTATAAAGCAATTTGCAGTGCAGTGTAGAAGTTTGATTATCATGCCTATATGTAGAGCTTAGCAATAATGCTTTATCATGAACTGTTTTAGATAGAATTGAAAAATAATTCACAATGAGGTCAAAGTAGAAATGGTGAGTCTGTTACAATTTCCAAAAGGACAGRAAACAGCCCTGTCACTCACCATTGCTGGATAGRAGWRARCCTTTTTACCTCTGCAGCAGTCTTTGACTCTTGGAGGGGGCAACAGGAACTCATGCAAAATTAATTCCAGTGATGAATGGTTACATGGGAATGAGCAGATACCATCCAATGAAAATCACTAGAGAGGTTCCTAAAGGATCCAACCAATAAAGAATAAATTGCTCTATATTTAAATAATATTTCTATGAGAAAGTGGTGCTAAATGGCTAGCAGGGAAGGTGTTAGTATGATTATTTGTCTGAAAGCATGGTGTCAAAACCTTGACTATGCCAAGGATTGAATAACTTTTTTTACTTAGCTCATGCAAAGAAGCAAATGGCTTTGTTGGTCTACAGGAAACTAATGACAGCAGTTGAATGGAAAACTACTTGTTAATAGACTTGAAGACTTTTTAAATTCTTCTAATATATTTTAAAGAATAGAAGTAAAGTACAAAGATAGTCTATCCTTTTCCTGGGCATGTTTCAAGCATCAAGTTTTTATTTCTGCCTGTTTACTATAAAACAAACCTAACTTCTCTGAATTTTCTTAATACTTATGTTCAAATACTTTTGTTCAAGCTGGTTGAGCAGTAGAATTAAACTCTTCTTAAACTGAAGGTAAGGGAAGCATGTGAGACCATTTTCTAGCTCTATTAACAGTGCACCAAAACCATTGTAGTGCTGAGACCAAAAAACACATGCTCCAATACTGGAGTTCTGGAAACAGCTGAGCGTGGGAGATAGTACCAGCTCCTCAGCCATGCCATTGTCACAACACCATATGAAGGCTGAAGGAGGGGACTGGGGATGAGCTGGGTCACACAGGACCCAAGCAATGTTAGTGGGAGCTGCCACTGCTGCCACTGCTGCCACTGCTGCCAGTGTTCCTCCTGGGAGTGGGCAACAGGAGTTACCTGGCACAGCAGCCCCACTGCTACTTGCAATACATGGTATCAAGAAAGGAACAAAAATCTGTGCATGGCCCAACAATCAAATTTTGTCTATCCCAAACTCTCTGTGAAGCAAGTTCATGCAAGAGACTGGATTGCAGTCCTTTCTGCACTGTGCTCTGTGATGTGATACATGGCTTTGAGTGAAAGCCAGTATTTCTATCTCCTATCAGGCACACAAATTCCTATTATGTTACCAGTGAATTTTTGTTTATGAACAGAGAAACTGGTCAGTGAAGGACAGTCATACAGTATCATCCACAGACATCTGCATAGTTTCCAAAAGCCACCCAGATATATYGGCAGAGTACTGTGTTATAGCTATGCAGACTGTCCCTTAGTCCTACTGGTGATGATTGAAGGAACTCCATCTAACATATATGCTGACTTCCTCAGATAAAATAGAAAGAAGATTTTTCCATTCCTGGAGAAAAATACAAGCACAGAACTAATAACTTAATATYTTTGGCTAATGGCTCCCCACCCTACACAATACTATTCTTTCAATGTCTTTGCTAGTGATGAAAAAACTGTCTGCCCCCTTCTGCAGACAAATTTCCTTCAAAAAAAAGCCTACAATGCTATTTATTCTTATTCTAAACCTTGTCCTGCAGACTGCTTATGCATTTTGCATTTTCAGCCCATTGCTAAAAATGTATACATTATGTCAGGCTATCAAGTGAGAGAGATAGAGGTCTTGAGATCTAACCATGCTTCCTCCACTTGCTCTGTCTCTTTCTCAGGAACACACTSTCAGTAAGAGTGGTGGAGCATTTGTGTACCCCATCCTGGTTCACTGCTTTGTGGTTAGGACATGTCCATAAAGAAATGAAGTCACAAAATTCCTTTTGTCCTTTCTTCCAATCTGAATCTCTGGGCACAACCAGCTAACCTTTCTAATGAGATCAGCTGCTGTTCTTYCTGCCAAAGACATTTCACATGGCAAGGGTACTGTGATTTGGGCCTCTCTGSTGATACAGGTGGGGGACTGTGAACTTCAGCCAGGCTTGGGCTGGTTCTGGGCAAAAGRTAGCCCATTCAGCTGAGTTAATTTTTGGGAAAGGCATAGAAACAAGACTGCAGGCACAACAGCTGGCAAAAGGAGCAAGTGCTAAGGTAGCAGCCTGCAGAAGTCTCTTAGCCCCAAGAGCAAACTCTGAACTAAACAGCTTACATCTACCACTGATAAATGCATYTGCCCCAACAAATGATAACCTCTCCAAAACAAGGGCTGCAAAGAGATGTGCAYTCCCACTAGTGCAAGCATGCCCTTTTTGTAGAGCAGACTGCTGCATTCTCCCTACCTGGTGTTAGCCTTGAGTTGTCTCCTGTGTGCTCTTGTGCTAATGCTCATTGGTGGGAGTCTGAGGAAAACACAAACCCAGCCTAGAGTTTATTTGTGAGAGAACTAAGCTGGGTCTCACCAAAAGAGAGAACACAGTGGGACTGGCATCTATACAGTGTGATGATCAGGCACCAGGGGATGAACAGAGCAGCTAAATTATCTGATAACATAGATAATCTCACTTTAGGACATTTTTTTATTTATTATGGCATGTCCATGAGCATTAGATATCCTCAGAGCTTACAGATACAGGTGACATTTCAATGGATAGCAAAATAGTCTTTTCTGGATTACATTTTTTTGAGGTTATCCAAAAGTGATATTTTATCCACATACTTTCTAGATTGTCTTTTCTGGTGAGAAGGGTCAAAGTGATCAAGATTACTTTGAGAGCAAAATTGTTTCAGCCTCTGATTTTTGGCTAATAAACAGGACTACAAAAATTTCATTGGGGAAAAATGTCTTTGATATCAAATTGGTTTTTTAAGACTGATATAACAAACCCAATTTTTTTAAATTTGTCCAAGGCTTCATCCTAGCCTGAGTTCAACACAATAACTCTGACATCATGATTGTTKTATTGTCATGAGTCTAATGCTAGTTTGCTTTACACTGAGGTTGGCCATGTAGATTTCAGGAGTACAATTACATAATTTTTCGATAAAAATTATTACCACTGGCCTTTTTAAAAAAATTTTAATCTTTTCAGACTAGAAATGTTTTTTAAGCATAGCAGGAATTTGGAAAACTGCTGGTTCTACCTACACATTTCTTAGATGTAACTAAACTGCACATTTTAATTCTGATGCAGAACTACCTCAAGAAAAAGCACTTGGGATGTGGTGTTCTCCTATACAGTTAAGGGATTTCACCAGARCTAATTTTGGGTGGGGACACCAAAAAGTTGCAGTATGTTTTCATGAGAAACACTGACAAGGTGTAGCTCTGAAWTATGACAGCCTGAATTGCACAATTACCTGCTCTTCTTTGGTTATTGGTAACAAATTTTGTTTCCATCATCTGATTTTTAAAATGAAATATGAGATGAATAAGTCAAATCCTCATGTTTTGAATTGCTTATAAAATCACACTCACAATTGTGTAGTGAAAAWTTTAGTTAAATCCTTATACTGAAATGTTTATTTGTATCAGGASTGGTACTTCCTGTAATTCCAGATGGAGAATAAAAAGGTCCACTGAGTACAAAGGATGGTTTTAAGGCTTTAATTCAAAACAGAACCAACAGCAAAGTTTTTAACTTTCATGTACAATAMAAGCACTAGAAATATAAAAGCTTGTTTGTGCTGCATTCTTCATCTTCTCTCTCATATTACCATGCTATTTTTGCAATAGATACTGTAACTATAGCAACATTCTTTAATGGATAAATAGCACATTAGCAACTGGGCTGATATGCTTTTTGCAAAAACAAGCTCAAGTAGAACAGTTTGTCAATTTACCTTCTCCTTATATAAATATATATGCGTTATAGTGGCAGAATTCTGGACTCAAAGTCATTTTATGGCATTTTATAGCCATAATAAGTACATTTTATTTTTTTCAAGGTTTACAGCTTTATTTCAGTCACATTAATAAAGAGTGCATGCTGTGCCGTGGGAGAGGAAAAAATTGCCTTATTTATTGAGTCTTCATTTACAGAATGATTTTGTCCTATATTTTGTCCTATTTGAAAGTAACTTTTTTACAAGCTTAAATAAATATTAACCGGTTTTACATGCACATTTTTATTAGCTACTTAAATATCACAGATAACAAGAGTTAAAATATTTACTTTCTACAGATTATGCAAACTAAGTGACTGGGTTTGTTGCCATTGAAGATAAATGTGAGTTTTGCCACAGACACCAGTGGGAACAAGATCTGGCCTTCAGGAAGTCAAAAATGTAATCAAAGTAAATACATGTTCTTTTTCAAATAAAACTGTGATTAGGCTATGGTTGTTTCTGTGCTGATAGGAGTCTTCAAAGTAAGTCAAAGCAGCAATTTTTCAAGGGATTGGCGATACTAGAATCATTTGAGGTGCAAATCTGCAGCAAGTTTTAAATGCTGAATAGATTGAGACTGCCACAGCAAGGGATTTCACTAAACAGGCACAGAACAGCAGTCTCAGATCAACCTGCTTCAGACTCTGAAAGAAGGAGGAGGGATATGACTTTTCAGGAAAGTATGGTCTGCCATATTATATTATTATTTCCTTGGGAAGGCATCCAAGTTTCTAGGGGTTTACTCWTTGTCACATCACCCATAATTAGTTTTCTGAAGTTTCTTACTAGGCAATAGTGTCTCTGGAAATCAGTGGTATGGTGATATATAATGGGTGATAAATAATGGCTAGGCCCATCCCTAATGTCCCTAATGTCCTGAGTTGGACAGTAAAATGCATAAATAATATTTTGGAAAAAAAAATTAAAAATACATTTTTATTTGCATTTAACTTCATCATCAGTAAAAATGCCATGTCAGATACTGAATCTAACACACACTTTGCCATCATCCAGCGTAGGTATTTGCAGACATTGCATGGGAAAACATGCCTTTGGACTTTTAGCAGTTATAAATATCAAAAGTTTTGTTTTCAGTTAAGGGGGTGTGATTTGGTTAAAATGGAAACCTCTTCTTAATATATAGTATCCCACAGTTGCCAGTGTGTTTATGGACATCAAGTCTCAATGGCAGATGAATGAACCTTCCATGAAAGTGCTCATGTTTAATCAGCTTGGCTGTGGCAACTTCTTTCTCAGATTCTTTTGCAGACATGTTACATATAGCATGAGTAAATATGAGCTGATTTCTGTAACTTTAGGCTGTGCCACAAAACCTCTAATTGGGAAATGCAATGGTAACAGCTTCTAGCTCATTCCAGGAGGGAAGGAGCAGGGTGTGGCTAAGTCAGGAACACAGACCAGGCAAGAAGTGAGAAGTGGCATGGAGTTGGGCTGAGTCAGTATATTCCCACAGCAAATTAAAACAGATATTCTCCCTTTTCTCTTAGTGAGGTTCTGAGTCACAAAGAACCTACTCACCTATTTCATCTATTGTGCATCATATTGCTTGGAGGAGGTTGAAAAGAGGAAGATGAAAGGTAATTTGGAAGAGAGGAACCATATSAAAATATTTCCTCCACAAGCTTAACATCTAACCCATCTCTTTGTGCTATTCTAATTTTCTTAGCTTCTTACAAGATGTGAAGAAAATGTCTCTACCCCAGATAAAACCAGGACAAGATGGAGACAATGAGGACTTCAACACTACAGAACAACAGARGGGCTAAGATCTTCCCCCTTCTTTGTGCTTACATTCATAAAGTTAGAAAGAATTCTAGTGAAGTACCCAGTCACTATTCCCAATCCCAGCTCTAGGAAAGCATCCAGTTRTCATTCCCAGCCTCTTGGTAGGAAAAATAATACATGTAGGTGTAGTGGAGTAATGAATTCTTTCCTAAGCTCTTGCCCAGCTTCCAGGCCTTCTGGGGTCTTTTCCATAGAGGTGTTCTTTGAGTAGTCTCCTCCCCAGCCTTTATCTTTTCAATAGGCTCTCCCTTCCCAGGTGCACAACCTCTCCTTGCTGAATTGCCTGAGTTTCCTGTGGTCCATCCCTCCAGWCTGWCTAGGTCCCCCTGGATTGTCARTCCTACTGTTGCTCCCCTCAATTTCATGACATCTGCAGACTCAACAAGGGCACTCTTTGGCACCTCCTTCAAGTCATTCACAGTGATGTCAAGCAGCACAGGTCCAAGGATAGACCCCTGCAGTACCWATCTCGTTGCATCATCCAGGCAGAGCATGACCCATTGGCTGTGACCCTCTGAGCCAGGCCTTACTGKGGGTTTTCCTGACAGCAGAGTTGTGCCAGTGCTGGGTCAGACAAGCTGCAGAGGCACCCTGCATGAGGGAACATCAGCACAGGAGKAGGAGAACCCTGGGTCAGTGAGCCAGTCAGTTCTGTCAGCTGAAGCATCTGAGCCTGTCCTTCTACAGCACATCTAGGTGTTACACTGACCCAGACGTTTGGCTTCTGAGCACCAATTGTCTGATTTTTCAAAAAAACATTCCATCTTACCTCCCTGCTGAAGGTGATGAAGGCCAACCCTTAGCAGGGGTAAGTACTGAGATAATCAAATCATCTGGAGCAATTCACTCCACATAGATCAAAGAGCCCAAATGAAGCAGGAGATGCAATCTGAAACATCATGAAAAGCCAAAATCAGAGAGTTCCCAAGTATCATTTGATATCCAGGGAAGCCAATAGTGTTTTAAGATAGCAGCCACAAAAAAGKAAAAGCCTTTATATGTAAATGGGTACATAAGCTTCTATATATGCATGTATAGATGCATATAAATTTGTGTGCATTTATTTATYATATAAATTATTTAGTAGGATTATTTTGTTAGGTTCATTTGGTTTGCCAAGCATTTTCATGCTCTTCTTTCTGCAAAGCTTTTATTATGATTACATATGTAGGGTAATAATGGTTAGTGAGGCTTAAAGATTATAAAAGATGAAAGATTTTTAAAGACTAAAAAACCATCATAATGATGTTTTAAACTACTGGTATCACAGGAAATTTAAGTTGATCTCTTTGTTTTCATTAACCAAGAKCAAAAATACAGTGTCCTATAAAATGTGAAATAAAATAATAAAAGAGAGAACACAGTAGGGAAATCTGCATGACWGAAAAATCATGAATAGCAGAGTGTGAGGGGGTGGGGAGAAACAGGAAAATTATGATGATTGTTTTCCAGACTACTATACCACTAAAATAATACAAATTAGAACTAAGGAGCATYTTCTCATGAACATGATTTTTTCATGGTGATAAAATCATCTTTCCATAGTTGATAAAATGATGTGCTTTTTCAGGGAACATTATACTAGAGTGGTTACTAGCCATTCTTGATCCCCTTCAGTATGCAGATGTATACATTGATTATTCCTGCTGGTTTTACTAGCAGTGATGTGCCTAAAGCCCCATACATCACCCTGCCATGCTATCCTGAAATATTTGTTTTTATTACTGACACACGAGAATATTTAGTGGGTTTACGTATCCTGCTCTTGTCCTCATTTACAGGGATTTTTAATCTGGTAAAATGAATCCTATAGTTCWAAGAACCACATGTGCAATGSTGGTCTTCATAAACTGTTTGGAGAAYAATTACAAAAGGCAKGACAAAAGAGAAGAGCACTCAGGGACAGTCAGCCAGGTGACCTTGCATACACTCAGTGAATTTATTCACACATTGATTTATCAGAATAATGAATATTCTCTAAAACACAAAATAAACAACACTTTTATAATTTTAGAAAACAACTTGGGAAAAATACTGATTTGCTGCTGATATTTTTAATAATTCATTTTGGTGTCTTGAAATATTGCCTTGTGTGGTTCTAATTATTTTGTTTTTCCTTTTGTTCTTTATTTGTAWTTTTATTCTCTCATTTTCTCTCTTCCTCCCTTTCTCCCTCTCTCCCTTCAGGACTGCCAAGCAAACCCCATGTACATCTCACTAATTGCCACGCAGGCACTGCAGTTTCCCTGGTTTTGCTCCCCATCCCTTCCATAGCTTGGTACTCCCAGCAGCCTGGTGCTACATGAATAGCTTGGCCTGTGGGGACCTTTCTGTCTGGGACAGTACCATTCTGCCCAGACAGGGAGAGACGAGGCTTTTTTGTTCTTTAGGGAAAAAAAAAATAAAAAAAGGGAAAAAGACAAACCATGCTGCAGCCCTTCACTTAGGATTCCTCCTCAGGAATTCTATTTCCAGTTCCATGCTCCAAAGGGGCTCATGACAGTAATTATTCCAGGCATAAATCATCATTCAGTAGCTTTGTGTTCACACACCAGTTCCTCAGGGATTTTTTTTTTAACTTTCATATTTTGTACCATACTATTTGCTTGCAAATCATAATCTAACACAGCAATTGTGAGGACATAAGAGTTGGTAAACACTTTGTTTTAAAATAATTGCTGATTTGAGAAGTACCTTTGAGATATTATGTGTAGCACAGCTGTCAGTAATAGCAATGAGTTATGTATTGGATGAATGAGTTTGGTTTTTATCTATATGGAAGGGCATTTTACTTACCTATGCTTCCCTTTCTCCAGGAACATTCCCATCTGCAGTTTTACAGCTATATTKTAACAGCTTTGTGAGAACAAGTTTGTTTTAGAAGAAGCTTGGTTTTTAAAATTAATTGTCAAAATGAGTCCCCTAACTTCTGAAAGGCAAACCCCAAAAGTGGCCTAGAACTCATTGCTTTGCTCAATAAGAGGTTATCACACATCATGCCCAAAAACTCTCAGCTTCCTTGCCGGGCTGGATATAGATGTCTCAGATCAGATTCTTCACAGTTATKATTTCTTTGGCATCTATGCTTCCTTTCATCTAAATAAGATGGACACCATGAGCTTCATCATGTGTAGGTTTTAAGAGAATGTTAAACCTGCAAATTTAAACAGAATGTTAAATCTGCAAATTTGTGTTACTAAAGACTATTTTCTTGAAGTCTGTCATCTCCATAATTAACATACCTATATCCTTGATGTACTGTATGGTCTTCATTTACCTATAATCCAATATCCATAAAACTAAAAATAAAAGCTGTGSTAAGCACTTCTGCCAACTGCACTTCACAGATTAAAATAAGGGCAGATAATTCTTGTGTTGTTGTTTAATAAAACTGAGAATATCACTGGACATTGAAGAATTCATTGCTATGTATGGTTTTAATTTTAATAAAAATATACATGCTATGTATATTTTTAAATAGAAGAATTAGGATTTTTTTCTCAATAGCAGTGCAACATATCACACATCTGATAGAAAAACTGTGCCCAACAAACCTAGTTAGCTTACTGTGAAGTAAGAACAGCTACAGGGAGGAAAATATATTTCTCATCCTCACAGGGACAGTATTTTAAATCCTATTAAACTGAGGTAGGYGTTCCTGGAAAAGGCAGCAGATGTATTCTACCCCTTCCCCCTCTTCTCCCAGTTGTCACTACCCACTTTGGGGGTCTGCAGTCTGAGGGGAAGGGAGCAGGGGAGCTGTCACACAGATCATGCCCAGTGTCCCTGCTCTTCAAGACTGCACCTAGCTCTGTATTAAAGTGCAGYCCCTTTAGTTACAGACACTCTCTGCTTCCCTATTGACTGGCCAGGACCTTTTATGAGAGCCAAAACTACACATGCAAGCTGCCAGGCTTCCAAAATATCAACGCTGTTTACCTGATGGGCTGGCCAAAACTGGAGGTCAGTGAAGGTAAAGTGTATAAAAAACTTGGAGGGTTTTGGTCTTGAATGACRCATCAGAGATCATAAAGGTGGTCTGTGGCAGGACAAGTACGGGCACATAGATCTCCACAATTTGGGCCTCCCTAATTACTGGGGCATCCTGCTTCCTATAGGGATAGTAAGTTTATTTTACCCAAAAGTCTGATGACTGCACCAAAGAGAATTGTCTGCAGTGGTGCCTCATTACAGTCKGTCCTTTATTCACCCCTTCTCACTGCAGATGCCATTATGCCTTTGACTTGTTTCTGCAACCTGTGTACAGGAAACTGTGAGCCTTGGGAGCCTGACCTGGGGAGAGAGAGCCCATGCCCAAGGGGATCCTTTGGCTAGTGTACASTTGCTCACCTGGCTTATGCACTGCTTTGTCTATGCATCAGAAGAAAAGCTTTACAGAGCAAAGACACCTGCAGTCTAGTTTTATTTATAGTGTAACAATGTGGGTGCAAAAATTAAATACTGCTTGAGAAAAGGCAGCTTTAGGAATACAACCAAAGATCTGAGTGTACAGCATCTGACATCTTCTGCTGACAGCACAAGAATTCACTGGTTGATAATGTTAGTTTACATGGTTATTTAATTTTTCATTTGACAGAAAATTATAATGACCTTTTCAGGTAGTAGCTGCATGTGGATCTCTGAATCCCCCTGGATCTCCATGGGCTTCAGGCACACCTGCTTCACCATTGTCTCCMCACAGATKGTGGGGGAATCCCAGCTCCAGCACCTGGAGCACCTCCACCCCCTTCTCCATTGACCTTGGTGTCTGCAGAGCTGTCCCTCTCAGCTTGCCTTTCTCCAGCCACACTACATCTGTGCAATAATTTGTTATTTTCCTTCTTCTTGCTGTCTTTGGTGCTGCCAGGGATTGGCTCTGCAGGACATGGAAGAAGCTTCTGGCAGCATGTCACAGATGCCACCCCTGTAGCTCCCACCCTGCTACCAAAGCTGGCCATGCAAAGCCTGTACACAGTGACAGTCTTTGGTGGCAAACCCAACCAGGTCTTGAAGCAATGCTAGGTCATCCCAGCTCAGGAATCTCGGCACTTAGTCACCTTTAAGCATGAACCTGCTTGGCACATGGGCGAGGAGGAACTTCCTTTTCTAGTACTCCTTCCATTCTCCTCCTGCTTTTGTGAGCTGTCATGATTTCAGAGTGTTGGCTAATGCAGGTCTCTGGCAGTGCATCTGGAAGCACACTGAACTCATATCAGTGTTCTAGCCCTCAGACTATTGGCTGTGTGACATAGTGACTGCCTCTGATATTTCTGGTTTTCTATTACACAGAGAGACAAAACATGAGAAAAAAAGAATGATTGCTGCTSTGCTTGACTGCCTCTCCTACCAACTGCTGGCTCCATYRCACTCACTGTGGTCTGCAACAGACWGCATCAGCCACTGGTGCCAGCTGTGAGGTGACGTCCTCACCCACTCTGTGCCACAGCTCCATTAATGAMATTCCCAGTAAACAGAGTGGCTCATTTTTTCCATGTCTGCACTCAAAGAGAGTGATGCAGTGTGCAGAGAGTGAAACTTWGGACAGACAGGCAGCATTGAGTTCAGCAGCTCCCCATGGGAAGAGAGTGAAAAAATAAAGCTTAGAAAAGAAAGCATGTTCACCACTACATCCCCAAWGATCTGTCAAAAATATAAAGTTGATAATAGCATCAGGAAAAAAATAAAACGAGTGCTCTTACCCACCTCTATCCTCAAGTAAAACTAGACTTGGAGCGATTCTTTCAACTTGAGTGTCATGAAGACAGTCAGTGGCAGGATGCTGAACATGATCTCCGTAGACATAACTAACAATGGCTGAAGCAGCTGAGTTAGGAAGAGCTCTTGGCTGATTTGGTGAGAAAATCACAAAAGGCTGAGGGTAGGAAGGACCTCTGAAAGTCGTCTGACACCACTCTCTGCTCAAACAGGGCCCCCTAGAGCCCAGTACCAGACAGATTTTGATCATCTCCAAGTATGGATACTCCCCAACCTCTTAGGACAGCTTGGGTGCTTGGTCACCCTTTGCAATGAAAAATAGTTTCCTACAACAGTTGTGCAATTTCCTGTGTGAACATCATCCACCTGAGTTTTGAAGTACTCTGCACACACCATAGTGGTGTATAAACACTACATACCAGACCCCTCCCATTTTCTTATTCCAGTATTTCCTTATTTCTTTATTTCCATATTCTGTTTCCACAACAAACCCAGGCATCTTCACTTTAATTTGGAAGCTGCCTACAACGAATTCCATCTTCCTGCTTTCATTTTGTGCCTCTGGTAGTAGAAAACACCCCTCTTCTCTTTCTTTATCCAGGAGGAGGTCTTCCACCAAGCCTGCAAAGCATGTAGCTGGAGAAAACAGCACTTTCAAAAAAGTTCATGTTAGATGAAGATTGCACAAATCTTTCAGAGCAACTGAAAAGGATTCACAGTCTTTGAGGAAATGTTCTGGATGATGGTTTCTCCTTTTTCTTTTCCTTCTACTGGTTCATGACAAATGTGCCAATGAAGATGATGGTAACAATAATGACAAGAATAACCTACCTTTTCTTTATGAAATGATGAGGGGGTTTTTTGGTTTTTTTTTTTGGTTGTTGGTTTGTTTTTTGTTTTTTTTTCGTAAAATTGTTGTCTTTAATCCTTTCTTGGTCAGGTCCACTATTTCTTATGCTGTTCACAGTTACAGTAACATTCTGCTGGAACAAGTGTAAAGTTGGATTTTAAAAGAAGACAGAAAGTATGATTAGCTTCACAGCCAGCTTTAGGAATTTTTCTCAGGCTGCTAAACCTGAATCAAACTTTTCCAATGAAAGCTGTTATAAATTCTAAACAAGAAAAATTCAGCATGCTGTAGAAATTGAATAGCTGTCTTAGCTCTAATACCTGCAAGTTTCTTTCAGGACTGTGAACATTTATTTATCATATTTCTTTTAAAAGGAAAAATAAATAACCATTACCTATAGGTAAGATGTGAGGTCAAAGCAATTCTGGGTCARCTCTTTTGAAGTCAATGTCTAATTTCAATTTTGCTTTAAATGATGAGTTTAAAAAATCAGTTTRCAGCATTTACAAATGGATATTTTACAAGGCTGTTTGTAAACTAGCCCTGAGCCATGAATTCTCACACAGAACTGMAGTCCAGAAGTGATGATTGTTTTGCATTCAAAAGTCCTGTCTACTGGAGCAGAGGTACTCATGCCTATAAGCTTTGCTGTCTACTACATCACTTTGTCCTAATGTCTAATGAAAACAAATAAATAGGGCTAGGTAACTGACTAGTTCTGCTGCATTCTGCAAAGTAATCTTTGATGGCCACAGGCCAGCTTCAATGGAAGGGATGCAGAGGTCTCTACCCCACAGTAATTAACTCACCTAACCTCTCTGCATGGCAGTTTGAAGACTTTTAAGTGTTGAATTCTGGCTACTATTTGCTGACATTTCCCACTCTACTGGAATCATGTGGTGTCACAACAGTGTTTTCTTTCAGCAAATAAAAATGCCTGTTACATACCTGCTTCCAGCTGAAGTTATCCACTATTTAAAAATGAATTATGGGAAGGTATATAAGAGCTCAAGCAGTGTTCCAATCACCTGTTCTCAAAAGAAAATCCAACTTTGTATTATTGCTGCAAAATAAACTCCCAAAGCTAGACATTTCAACTGCAAGTGTCAAAAGACATGCAATAAATAATGGCAAAAAGAGCATACTGCAACAAAACCCAGAACAACACCCCTTCCACCCAGTAATTCCATAAAGGTGTTGCTAAACACATTTATTACTGTAACCTTCTTGCTAGAAATTAGAGCCTAATCACTAATAGCTGTATAATTTTTAATTTTATTTTGATAAACACATTACTGAGTTGGTACAATATGAGAAATTGTCATTCTTGATTTATACTTTGAGACAAGAAGAGAGCTTTCAAACATCAGTTTTTCCTGTGGACAGCAAAAAGTTAAAGCCAAAAAAGCCATGGACATGATGGATTACTTTAAGATGAGGACAGTTTTCTCTTTTTATTAAAAAAAGAGAAATGTCTCTTTTCCCTTACCCTAAGGAAATTTGCATATTAAAAATCTGCAGAAATTAGGTTTGTATTTATTCTTTATGGCTATGAGGTGGATGAGAGGGCAGTTATTGTTCAGCATTGACATCAGACTTAAAACTGCAGACTGCAGACCTTTACAATAGAATTAGACTTTCGTGTTGCATAATGAGATTCATTATAATTGACATGCATAATTCCAATCATGTTCTGTGTTGATTCAGCCTTTTGTTGTCAAGACAGCCTGTTATTACATACTGAGCTAACCTTACTCATATACAATGAATAAAACAAAACGTCTTCAGGGGTGGTTGCTTTGGGGTTTTATTTTTTTCAGATGAATGCAAGGTACCCCTTTCCCTCCCCATGCCCACCTCCCCCGCAGCATTTTCTCAGCAAAGCCAGRATATTCAGCTTCTGGCACAGAACAGTCTTTTCTCAGTGTGAAAAATGATTCTCAAAAGGTGATCCCCCGAGAGTTTGATGAATGTTATCCCCACATTATTGTGTAAGGAAAACCACTATAATAAATATATAAATTAATAAAGGAAAATACGGGTCTGCAGTATTCCCAGAGTGGAGAAGCATGGCAATTAGTAAAGACTATCAAGGCTTTTAATGTTCATAAAGTGTCAATCAAGGTCACTTAGTGGTACTAATTTGCAAAAATAGGCACAATCAGAAGGCTTGACCTTTTCAGCTTGCTGCTTTTTTTTTTTTTTTTTCTTTTCTTCTGAGAAGAAATAAGGAAAAGCTGGCTACACAACAACACAGATTTTTGCTACTGATTTTTTCTGAACAGTATGGTGGTTTTACACTAATGTTTCTTTCCCAGGTTCTGACCAGTAGAACTGAGAACCATTCATACTAGATTTACAAAGGCAACTGAGATGCCTGAACAGGCAGTYCTCAAAATGGCCCAGACTGAGGTTGAAAGGCACCTCTGGAGCTCACTTTTCTAACCCAGCACTCATGCAGAGCCACCAAGCCCCATTGTTSAGGACCATATGCAGATGGCTTTTGGATATTTCTAAGGACAGGGACTTCACAATCTCTCTGGGCAACCTGTGCTGGTACTTGGTCATCCTCACAGTGAAAAAGGGTTTCCAAATGTTCAGCAGGAACCTCCTGAGTTTTTAGGTGGAACCCATTGCCTCTTGTCCTGTCCCATATTTCAGTAGCTACCAAGACACTCACAAAACACTCATTTMCATTTGTAAACCAATGGAGGAAGCGTTCATCTGGCCGAAGACATCTGTGATGGAGACATCAATGTCTGAGTTAGTCAGCACCCTTCATAGCTAATAGAGAAAAACAGGTATTTCTAAGGACCCATTAATCTCATTTTTAAAAGATATATCTTAAATAAGTCAAATTAATCACATCTGGAAAGCATTTACTCCACTGACTTTCAGYGAAGTCGAAGTTGACTTCTTMTAGGTGAAGACATCTGTGTGGGGGCACTCTCTGGTGCACTTTCAAGACTACATGTACACTTAGAAGGTCATGGGAACATGTGAACAGCTAAGGCTGTTCAAATATTGCCACAAGGAGCCTATTTTCCCCTACTATTTGGCAGGATACAGAAATTAGATGTTCCCTCATTTGTCCCATTTCCCACACACGCAGACTGCTCTTGGAACCTTGGAACAACAGTCTGTCCCAATGCATGCATGTCCCCATAATTGTCACTGTGACTGTCACTTAGGAGACACTAATGAAGGGAAATCAGGCTGGAAGCAGAAGGTCATATGCCAGTACTTGCTTTTCCCACAAAAACGTTTAAATAATTTCCTTTCACTCGGCAACAATTGAAAATTAGCTTGAAGGGAAACACCAGTGTCACACAAAGTTCAATCAACAGCTCCGGTAACTCTGGAGAGACACACCAGAGAGATTTCAAGAAGGTCCATATTTACTGTTCTTATGAAATTAAAATGCAGATRCCAGTAAGGCAGCCTGTTTGATTGCCARTTAAGCAAATYAATCACCTACTACCTCCCCTTGCACTGGGTATTCTATGAAGAAATAGCACCCACATCTGAAGGAATGGCTGTGAGGAGGCAAATCAGGAGTAGGGCTTTCAGCTCAAAACCAAGGTGAGAATCAGGCCTGGAGAGAAGGAGAAAGTTAAAGTCCAGGCAGGCAGGAGGGGGTTGGTATCCACTAGAGACAAGTCTTCATAAACCTCTAGCAAAAGGCAGAGGATTGTGCTTGCTACTGGCCAGTTTARTGGAGACAGCCCTCTGCACAGCCCTGGAGCTGCTGAAGTTATTTCTCAACAGCTACTAAAAGAGCAACCCTGTAGCTATTTGAAAGGGCTGGGGACTTACTTTGAAGGGCAAATTTAAATGGATTGTCCTAGCCCAGAAGAATGTCATTGTCCATCACTTGTTGATTGTTCTGACTGAATAATCTGAGTGTGCACGTCACCCAGTGAGTTGGGGGGTAAAACTAAAGACTAAGGCTCAGATAAATTAATCCTGAAGAYAGGGTGATGGTCAAGACTATAGCAAAATATTTTTTCATCCTGGCTAACTAACTTACTGTTTGCCTTTTTATTTTACTCCTATTTTTTTAAAAAGGGGCMACCTGGGGGATACTGTGGCTTTCTGCAGTGGCTTTGCTCTGGCTTCAAAATCTTTCATGAGAGAAGCTGCTTGATGAGTTCTGAGGTTGACAAGTTCCAGCACCCTCTGCATGAGATCCTCACTTTTGATTAAAATCTTTTATTRGCACCTTCTTCAGAGCAGGGACATTTCTAACTCTTCCAGTTGTGGATTTCAAAGCCTATGAAATTACATTGCAGCTTTCCTTTAGGGAAGAAGCCAAATGAAATGGAACAGAAGCAGCAGACAGGATTTATAGGACCTACATCCTTCTAGAGCAGTAGCAAGTAGACAGAGCTGACAATGTCAGTGACAGTAGGCAATGGTATCCCCCGTTTGGACTGAGGTTTAGTACAAATTCAGGCAGACTTAGCACTAAAGAGCCCACTATAGTCAGTGAAGACCCAGAGCTTGATCTAGCTGCTCTTTGTAATTCATAAAGTATTTGAACCATCCTTGTGGTAAGATAAGGGCTCACTGGTCTTCAGAAGTGGCAGCTGAAGGCTAGGAGAAATGCATTAGGGCATCTCATGTGGCAGGGCATGTCTATATTTAGACAACCACTTCAGAYTGTCATTGACTGTGGTCTGAGACAGTGACTGGTGGAAAAACACAACGTGTTGCAAAAGAACCAAAGGGAAGTGTATACTATTAAGTTAAACTCATATTTAGGTTATCTATCTTCAATTTTTTTTATGAGACTTGCAGAATAACATTTCCCTTTGAGATCTTAATCTCTGTCCCAAATCTGATAAAACCAGGCAGTGCATACTAAAGTTAACATGGTGTGAAGAGGGTAAATTCCACTAAATACTCAGTATTACAGCAACTSCTAACAGAGAACTCATCAATTTYTATCACCTGGTTTYCAATCATTCCCCAAAATYCAAAAGCTCCCAAAAACCTGYCCCTTTCTGGCTCTGTAAGACTATTCAAAAAGTGGGGAAACCTCTGTAGCCACCTCTATCTGAAAAATGCCACAGATACATATTACTTTCTCAAGAGCACAGGTACTGCTGTTGCAAAGATGTTTGGAAGCCTGGAAGAAAACAAATAGCAGGAGAAAAAATAAAAGTTACTGCAAAGTTATGGCCAGCACCAATAAAAGGAAAAAGAAATCTTTTCATGAGGATGACAATACACTGTTGATAAAACTGTGCCATCCAATAATTATACACCACAGAAAACCCAGTAATTTGTGGAACYCTAGGACTTCTGAAGGTATGTTTGTAACAAGCAAACAAGGTGCTCCTCTTCTAGTTTTGTCTGTGTAACAAAGAAGGTAGTTCAGATATGCACTTTACTTTCCAAAGCAGCACCACACACTTCTGAATCAGACTGTATAGAACTTAATGGCTATAATTTAGCATATATAAAAATTTTTCCCCTTAAGCTCTCTTGTACATGCATGTCTGTGTGAAATGTAAAAAGTGACAACTTTTTATTGTCACTTGCTTTAAAAAAAAATGAACACTTTTTTCCTCCAAAAAATACAAATCAATGGCACGTGTAAGAAACATTAAAGAGGTTAAATTGCTGAGATAAGCTGATCTTCTAGCCATACCTCAGGAACACTCAGATTTGTTACCTGAAATGCTAGAAAAATTCAAACACCTCTGAAGGTTTATAAAACAAGGAATATGTAAAAAATACAGTGTTATTAAGAACAAAACCATCGGAAAATTCATCATCAATATTTAAGACTGGTAAGACTAGAGAAATACTTGGGGGAAGAAAAGAGAACAACAGGAGGGGAAAAAAGAAGAAATTATGTCCATATTTTGTTATAACTAGCTGAAGTACTCTGACACCTAAGGTGAATGTTACATCACACCTATTTATAAAACTATTATACTTGCTGACTAATATTATTTAGAGTCTGTATTAGCAAACAGCTGCAAGTATTTACATCTATATTTTTATTAGATTAATGAATCAAGGTTTTAGACACCCTTGTTCCTCCATTATTTCTCMGTTTCAACTCTGAGTAAAACAATTTCAAACCTCCATGTTCAACTTATAATTTCAAATCCATTCCCGTGTTTATATTTTTTGCTATAATACAGATCTTGAAATTCAGTTTGCTTCCTTATTCTAATTAAATCTTCTCAAATGTTAAAGTTCCATTTCAGCTAATGTGAAARCCTGCTAGCAGATTAATAGTAGAAAAGTGTGAACAAATGTCTTGACTGATGAAAATTATCTTCTGCTGACTATGATATATATCTGCATGCATACATGTTCTCTACTGACAGCATTTCCTCCTTTACTTCCAGTGCTGTCCTATAAATCAATGGCAGTTCTTCAGCAACAGTTTAAGTTAGGCTCATTAGCTGAATTATACCTATAATCATACATATACAACCAATCTTTTAAAACCATYCTCATTTCCAGTGTGCTAGTGAAATCTTATGCTATGGAATCCCCTGTTCTGGCAGTCTAAATGCTATGAGTGAAATAGGGAATATATCCTCACACAGAGAACTATTGAAAAAATATTATGGGTTTGTGTGCTTCTTTTCTATTTGGTTTTGAGTAAATATCAGGCCTTTCCACAGGGACAGCTTACACTGATGAATGAGTCCTGCAGCAAATGTTTGTTTGAGTAGTCCTTTACACCGGCTTGGCAGTGACATCTTCTCGTGGAAGTACCTTAAGACGTCTTAGAGGAGACAATTCAGAATCTTGCTTTCAGTGAACACCTCAGTTGCTAATGGAAACTGAGACTGTATACTACCTGACAGGTTTTGCCTTCATTTAAAAATATGCTATTTATGAAGATGTAGTTAAGGAACCCAGCAATGTTTCTGACTGGCAAATAGCTTTCTATAAGAAGTAGTATGCATGACTTAAAATCTTCAAACCAAAAATGTCTGTCTATGAACACATGGAACCATATATACACAAAAGAGGTACTATACATCCCTCCCCTGTTGAAGACACAAATGGACTTTAAGGCCTTAGGATTTTCCTTCCCCTAATGACTCTCTAAAATATGAACAGCATTCATTGCTGCTTGATGATAGTAGTCACCTTTTAATAGTTTCCATGGAAAGAATTCTGAGATCATAAACAGTGACAAAGTGAGTTTGTTAGTTACCAAACAYACACGTTCCAGAGGTACATGACATTTCATTCTAATCTATTTTTAGAAATCATAGGAAAATTAAGACAAATTAACTTTTTCCAGCAGAAGCAYTTACATTGCATTTCCAAATACAATTACAAGGGACTTCTAATTGACTATTATTAGAAATCCAGTCATTTCTGTTACACACTCAAAGCTCTTCTCCAAAACAGGTATTTAAAAGGCAGCATTTATGATRGACTCAGTGAACTGAGTCTCTGAGTCAGGTGACCTGAATTCCTCTAAGCCCCAGTGCCTAATATTTTGTGTTAAATGACTCTAGGCTGATATTCATTCAGCAACTTAGGCTTTCTGACTCCATATTATGGTACAATGTCTTTACATACAGAGGCTAGAAAGCATAGCATTGGGTCTGGGACTATCRTGTTTCATGTAAAGATATTTACCTTCTRCCATTTATTGCAGGGTCTCTGATCYCTATATTGTGATCTTGTAGARTAGTCTGCTCCCAGAGAACAYCTGGAGCAAAATAACTGCTTCCATTTTAGATGAAACTCTGGCACAAGCAGGAACAATTTTTTTCACACACCTGTCCTTATAGRTGGTGGGAACATATTGAATACAAGTGTAACTCTTCCCCTTCCTGTCACTGTGGAGTTCTCCAGCTATTTCTCAAAAAATTATCACATCTCCCAAGTTCCTGTCAGTAGCATCTGATAAAGGCTGACAACAGCAACTCAGCTGATCCAGTGCTTTTCTTTAAAACACAAAGCAAAAAATCATTTGTACCTGAAGAAACAGCCCTCTGTTTTTTCATGCCATTTCTTTACATCCACAAACAAGTCTCCCTGACTYTGCTGTTTGTACACTTAGAAGTTTTTGCCAGTTTAACTTTACTGGTTTGAAACAAGGAGTGATAGAGCTGTGTTTCACCGGCATGGCTATTTAGTGAAATACTCTTATAGAGATGCAATTATACCAGGAAARCTTCMTTTAGCAAAGATAGAGTGCCTCCCATGTGGAGGGGGCTGTTAAATCTACCCCTGCAGAAGAATCCTTTCACCTCTGTGAACARCTTCCTCTGGGAGTGGGAGAGGAAGGTAATGGTTAGGGGAATTATGCCATCCAGACCTTAATACAGACAAGCCTGCTGTGTGATTCCTTTTGGATGGAAGGTASTAATTTTCACCCTGATAGGCTATTRTAAGGCTAWATAAAGATAAGGAAAGGTGTCAGATAATGACCCACTCATAAACCATGTGGAAAAGGTCATATAAGTATCTAGGGAGCAGGAACTATCATGGAAAGGAATGTTTATTTGGTAAAAGCTGAAAATAACTTTTATAGAGACAAAGCTGCATTGGATGTGCATATATATTTTAGTAACTGTATATAATCTGCAGCACCTATTTAACCTGAAAAATCTCTGAAAATCCAGCAAAAACAGTACAAGTTCTGAACCAAAAAGAGTAAGTTTAAGAGAGCACATTCCCCATGGATTCTTGAACTGGGCACAGTCAGGAAAACTAGCAAATTTTACATTAGGGTATAGTGGCAGAGACCCAAGAACCAAGAAGTAAGATCAGAACAGTTGAAGACCTCTGGCACATTTTCTTTGTTCCACCTATATGTAGCATATGGAAACATATCACATATCCTCCCYCTGGTGCCCAGGAAAACCATATATGTTTCTCCCTACACACTGAGAAAATCCCACCTGTGCAGCTGAATCCAAGCACCGCTGCTTCAGGCTCATGTCCTACTTCAAAAAATATTTAGTGGTAGCAACTTCAAATCAAAGTGGTAGCTCTCTGTTGATGAAGAAATGGAGATCTCTTCATTCAAAGAGATGCTTCCTCCTAGTTTTGCCAGATAGAGYCTGGTTTCTGCAGATTAGTGTTTTGGTGTAGTCATATTTGTATAAGAGACAATGAAGAYTTCCTTGAATTTCAGAGGGGATTCAGCTCACACAATGACAGGTATTGTAGTACGTCCTAAAATGCTTTACTGTAGGGTGACATGCTAGGATTGCAGAATGCTTTATTGTCAGCATTAATAAACACATTGTATTTAATTTAATAAACATATTGCATTTAATTTCTAAAACAAATTAGAAATCAGCAAATTAGAAATCAGCTGTTTGAATTAACTGCTAGATTTTTCCTAGAGTGATATTATTTCTCATCTGTAGATGCCTCTTTTACTACAATGAAGTTCTTGTTACATTCAAATGAGCTTCAAGTGCACAGTGGAAGAACTCCTAAAGGGAAAGAATGTTAGGGGTTTTAAAGCTGTAGAAGTCCTACAACGTTTGGCTGGTAGCTTGTTTTATAAATAGTGCAGTAAACCCTGATGCTCACTCTTCTCTGAAACATCTATAATTAAAGGGTAATGGGCCAGATCGTGAATGCTTTATTCAAAGTAAAACTGCTCATGGTACAAAGTACTCTCCAGGGTGAGTAAGTGCATCATAATTTGGGCTGCTGTTGTTAGAGTTTAGTAATAGACTGCTATATAAATRGGTCCTTGGAAAGTACCAAAGTGTTCAAGCCATTGTAATTGCATTAATAGAGCTGACAATAATCAGTGGGGAATATTCCAGCATCTTCCGGTAAATTCTGATTGAAACTACACAAAGGTAACCCTTGTMAGCCTGTGTCCCACTGAGAAATGCGCCTGCCTTGCATTAACGTTTTGACTCAGAGGTAGCTGTGCAGAAACACAAAAACCACTTATATTGCTGAGAAGCCTGAGATTCCCAAGTCTTAATTTACTGACATCCTTCTGATGAAAATGGGACATAGCGACTTCTACAGCTCTTCTTGTTGTCAGACTTCTTCATTGCAAGAATGTTTACTAGGCATGACATTCTCAATGAGGTAAAGAGTTGCCATATAAGATTTTCTTAATTGGTATTAAATCTGCAACATTTGGTCTACACAGAACCTTTAAATTATCTCCMTGTAATCTTGAGAATTTGACATTACAAAGCTCTGTATCTTAAACYCTTTTATCTCTTCTATCTTCATTTCCTCATTAAGCAAAAAAAAAAGAAGATTGATACTGTCTTTGCACTTTGCAAATAATGCCATTATTTTAAGCTTATTGCAGTAAATAGTAGAACTTCATAACAAACACTTAGCTTTCAAAAGCTAAGGATAGCTAATATTTTCAAAAATCCTAATAAAATTACAATCCACTAGATATATTTATGCTGTTTCTCAGGCCTCCTCTGGGTTTGAAATATATGCCCTGAAGCCTCATTTGGTTGCATGCCTCTCAGATCCATTGGTCTTGCTGGCACATATTGTGGTACTCTTTTTTTTTTCAGCCTTTCATGTAAATGGGATGCCACAGCATAGTTGCCCTAAATCATTGCTGTAGTTTTGATTGGATGATTTACAGGTAGCTTAAGCCCATCCACTCCCATACCTGTGAGACCATGGATCATGTGGCAGCAGATGCATATCATCATTAAACATGCAAAGATCCCCCAAATCTACTTCTAAGTCTTTACTTAAGCTAGTACAAGAATTATCTACATTTTGCAGTAAAATAACTGTATGTATTTGCTTGTCCCAGTTGCATCAGTATTCTTAAAAATAATTTACACAAATACTCTGCTCAGTCAGGAGTTTATAATCCCTCTTCCCTTCTGTGACTCCTTCCCTTAATTATGTTGTGCATCTGCCTCCACGTTGCAATCTGTTTCCTTCTTCCTTGGCTAATGYAAAACGTTTCCCTCTGTTATAAACACATCCTTTCCATTTTTATGAATCTTTTCTTCACTTCTCTACTCCTGATTTCTCTTTCTCTCAGCCCATCAGGTGCTATGTTTTGTGTTTCCCAGTCCTAGTGTCTTGAATGTTTGTTCTTTKGGCTGAACTGTCCCTGTCACCAAGTCCCCAGACCCCAGGCTAACTGAAATGAGCAGGCTCGGTTCTCTGCCAGGGAATGTTTGCTCACCCAGAGAGAGCAGCCATGCCTCTATGGMTTATGCCTCAATCTTCCTTTGCCCCTCTGGCCTGTGATATAATTGTTRTCTTTTGCTATTAAGAGATAGGAGGTTCTTTCCAAACTCAATAAAATACTGCAAGGATTGTGTTGTAGACCACAGGAACAGCATTTATATAATGAAAAAGGGTACATGCTCTGTCTTTGGGACACATGAGAGCACATGAGAAAACACAAARCCCAGTGGTGTCAGAAGATGATGTAAAACAAGGAAGACAAGCCTGTGGTAGTTTTGTCCACACTCATTTCYAGGAGCAGTCTTGGACATTAGTGGAGCTGAAGACCATGTCCAGSTACTGTTGTGTGCAGCTTGCTGGAGCCATTGGAAGCAAAATACAGAGGGGAAAAAGTCCCCAAAAAATCTTCTTTGTGGAAGGTCAGTGATCCAATACTTGCATTAATTTCCATATTTTTTGAGCAACATAAATGTACCCAAAYAACCTAAATTGTCACATCCTGCTTTCACAGCTGTGTAATTTCTTTAGCTTCAAATGAGSTACTCCTCATTTAAAATAATAGAAATCACATGAGATTAAGACATAGAGGTTTCAGTAATCAGATTTTAATATTTATATTTTTAATGTGTTATATAATATATATTTATATTATATTTATATTTTATTTCAACAGTAATAATTGTCTAATGGTCACCCACCCTGTAGCCGAATTTGGAGGAAAAAATATCAACAAACCACCACATTCCTTGCATGTACTGAATTAGATGGAAGACTTACTTGTTCTTAATGAAATTCTGGATGGTTGAGTGTGACAAAATTTTGAATTTCACTTCTGCCAGTAGCAGTGACTACTTTTTGTTTTTTTAAGAAACGTTTCCTGATATCTCACATCTGAGTTTTTAATACCATACAGCAGAGCACCCCTATGACTCATGTGTCAACAAAGTGCATTTGGCACACCTAAAAATTACCAAACTGCCTCCTGATAATTATTCCAGGTCCATACTGACACTTGACAGAAATTTTTTTGGATTAATATTAGTTAGCTTACATAAAAACAATGCCATGGGCTGTTCAAGTGACCTACAGTGTAAAGAATTACATTTTAATGTCTGTCAAAATTTGCTGGGTTTCTTTATTTTTGTACAGATATTGYCATTGTGGACCAGATAAGTGAAATACAGCTGAATTACATTTACACTTARAAAAAAATTAAAATCACAAATGAAAGAAAGACTGTTAAAATCCATWAAAGTTCTGTGTTATACACAGAATGGATGAATAATGCTACCTGTGGACTCTGAATACCAYAGTATATAAAATATCTCTTTGCTCACCATTAGTTCAAATAATAATTAATGAGAAGGAACTGCTTCCTAATAAAAGATAAACCTGATTAATTTGTCTTCTGTAATGAAAGAGAAACATCCATGCTGCTTGTATTTAGGTTTTCATAATAATTTATATTCTAATCCTAAATTGTAAAACACTTTTACATTCCAGAATTTGTCTTTTGTCAGGTGTATCTTCTAGGCCAGTTGTCTCCTTGCCACTTGTCTTTGCCTTCTAAGAAAAAAAAAGAATTTGTGTATAATGCAGGTAATAATGAAGTGCAGGCTATTCTAATTAAATAATTAGAGGCTATCTTGTAAATTCAAGTTTTTCATACTGAAGGCTTTTGATGAGTAGGTATTTTGAATGTTATAAGAAATTGATTAAGCAGATTCTGAAAATAGCCCACCTGGCATGCACAGGAGYGTCTGTATTTTTYCCCATTCAGTTACATTTTTCCCATACAGATACAGCTGTAGATGCTTTTTCTACGGCATTTCCTGACTCTTGACTGTACAAAAGTTTATTCTTGTCATCCACATAACAGAGCCTTCTKGAGATTGCAAGGTCTAATATGTTGCATAACTGATCAGTATCAGTGCACTAATTAAGTGCTCTGCTGTGAATCACAGATTCACAGAATTAGTTGGGTTGGAAAAGACTTCTGAGATCGAGTCCAACCTTTGATCCATGCCTACACTGASAATTAAACCATWGCACTRAGTGCCATGCCCAGTCGTTTCTTCAACRCCTCCGGGGATGGTGGCCACACCACCTCCCTGGGCAGTTCATTTCAATGTCCAAAAACCTTTTCCATGAAGAAATTCTTCCTGATATCCAACCTGAACCTTCCCTGGCATAGCTTCAGCCTAGGTCTTCTCAYCCTGTCATTAGTTCTCCAGGTTGACTCCCACCTGACCACAGTCCCCTCTCAGGTAGAAAAGGATAAGGTCTCCCCTGTGTTTTTTTTGTTTGTTTGTTTGCTTGTTTGTTTTTGGGGTTTTTTTTGTTTGGTTGGTTTGTTGGTTTTTGTTTGTTTGTTTGTTTGTGGGTTTTGTTGTTGTTGTTGTTGTTTTTGGGGTTTTTTCCAGGCTAAATGACCCTGGCTCCCTCAGCTGCTCAGCATAAAATTTACCATCTAGATAATCCACCAGTTTCGTCGCCCTTCTCTGAAAATACTACAGCAGCTCAAAATACTCCAGCAGCTCAAAATACTCCAGTCTTTTTTTGTAGTGAGGGGCCCAAAATGGAAAATGGTATTTTAGGTACAACCTAGCGAGTGCCAAGTACAGGGGGTACAATCCCTGCCCTGGTCCTGCTGGCCACACTATTGCTGAGAYAGGMCAGGATGCCACTGGCCTTCTTGGCCACCTGGGCACACCCTGGCTCATGTTCAGCTGCTGTCAACCAGCACCCCCAGGTCTTTTTCCCTCTATGCCACTTTCCAGCCACKCTGCTCCCTGCCTGTATCACTGCCTGTGTTGTTGTGGCCCAGGGGCAGGACCTGGCTCTTTGCCTTATTGTACTTCATACTGTTGGCCTCAACCCATCTATCCAGCCTGTCCATATCCTTMCACAGAATCTTCCTTCCCTCCAGCAAACAGTCAGTTTCCTGTCATCTGAGAACTTACTGAGAATACATTCAATCCCCTCATCCAGATCATCAGAAGAGATTTTAAACAAGACTGAATATAAGCATGTATTCAGCATATAACATAGAGTCTTGACATGCAACTACGTCATTTGGTAAATAGGAATTGTAGAATATGTGATACATTTTAGAGAGGAACAGTGGCATTTTTGTTGGCTCTTGTATAAAATAGTGCTGGGTGGCTTGTGAAATGAAAAATATCCTTCCTTCCTTCCTTCCTTCCTTCCTTCCTTCCTTCCTTCCTTCCTTCCTTCCTTCCTTCCTTCCTTCCTTCCTTCCTTCCTTCCTTCCTTCC
>CADDXX010000042.1:1053397-1069686 GCA_902810485.1 Alauda arvensis
TCCTTCCTTCCTTCCTTCCTTCCTTCCTTCCTTCCTTCCTTCCTTCCTTCCTTCCTTCCTCTTGAAATCTCTAAAGATGACACAGTCATAGAATCATACAATGGTTTGGGTTGGAAGGGACCACAAAGACCATCTTATTCCAACACTCCTGCCATTGATGCAGGATTTTATTGATGGGGATACCTTTCACCAGACCAGGTTACTCAAATCTCCATCCAACCTGGCCTTGAACACTTCCAGGGATGGAGCATGCACAGCTTCCGGGGGCAACCTGTTCCAGTACCTCACATTCTCACAGTCAAGAAATTTTTCTAATATCTGATCTAAACCTCCTCTCTCAGTTCGAAGCCATTCCCCCTTGTCCTGACACCACATGCTCTTGTAAATTGTCTCTCTCCATTTTTCTYGTAGGCTGCTTTMTGTTAGAACCAATAGGACACAGTGTATGAATCATCAGTGTAGAAAGTCCCGTGTTTGATTTTCTTCCAGACACAGCTTCTCAGCTAGCCATGTAAGCCTGTGCAAACACAAAGTAAATTTGGAAAATTTTTATGTGCATTACATGTTAATTACCATCTCCACTAACAAAAGCTCTTTTTTTATCTGTTTTGAAAGATGAGTTGATATTGGATTACTTAAAACATCCTACATCCAGTGAAGCAAATCTATTCCAAAAATAAAAATAGCTTGGAGAAAATCTTSCCCAATTTTCAGGCTTGCTAAAATTGCAATGAGCTTGGTTCATGCTTTGACTAGCTGGCAAACATAGGTTATGAATTAGTAGGAGGACATGTGTATGCACTTTCAATGATAATGAGAACAGCTGAGAAACTATTTCATTGTGAATCTGTGAATGAATGAATGTAGAAATTCAAAGCCCCAGCAGTAGCTATCATAGCTATCTCAGTTATTCTGGTCATTAAKGTATTAAACATTTTAGCAAGCCAGATTCTGCTCTTATTATATCACTTTTWTTCTATTACCTTGTTGCATTGTTTGAAACTAGTCAGAGATATATGAGAGAAAAGATAAACAGTTTCCTGGAGAAAATGAAAAAAAAAGCTATATTAAAAAAGTCTCTTTTTTTACAGTTGGGTTAAGATAAAGATTAAATTAGCACAAAAAATTAATCCCTTTTATAAGTGGAAAATAGTTCCCTATTGTCTGCAGATCAAAACCAAATTGGAACAGGGGAGAAGTCAATACCACTGCTACAAATAACAACTGTCCATTCTGGGTTTTTCTGGGGATTTGGCAATTTTCTGTTTGGTTTTAGATTTGCGGGTTTTGGGGGTTTGTTTTGTTTTGTTTGGGATTTTTGCTTTGTTTTTGTGGCTGTTTTTGCTTGTTTTGATTGGGGTTTTTTGGGTTTTTTTGGTTGGTTGGTTGGTTGGTTGGTTGGTTAGAGTTTTTTGGGGTTTCTTTGGTTTTTTGGGGTTTTTTGTGTTCTGGTTTTCAGGGTTTTTGGGGGGGTATTGTTTGTTTTTGTTTGTGATGTCTTGGGGGAGGTTTGGATATTTTTATTTGTCATATTTTGGGTTTATTTCAGGAGGGAGTGATAAATTTGTCAGCCTGCTCATTGTGCTGCAGTACTTAACAACAAACAAGCTGTGAAGAAAGCCTTTAAACTAAACTGATTTTTTTCCCTCAACATCTTGGACACAGTCCTTTTTCCTTTTTTATTTTTTTCCTGGCACCTAATTTCATGGACCACTTTGATATCCCAGTGTGATTATACATGAATGAAGTATCTGTCACATTAAAAGGACAAGGTCAATACAGATGAAAAATAGACACAACAATAATCTTTTTAGAAAGGAATAATGGTATTTATATTCATAATGGTAAATTTTAATCAAATAACATAAAAGACCCAGGAACACAAAGGCTAGCTAGCTACTGGAAAGCTCCTTACTCGGTTATCCTTGGTAATAATAATGACAGCATTCATCACATGTTTTTAAATGTCAGAATGAAACAAGTTCACACAGCCATCTTCAGAGGAAAAAAAAAAAAGGAAAAGAAATGGACTGAGTTTCATTTGAGGCCCCTAAATACTGAGGGGTTGGGGTGGGGGTACTGCAGGAGGAAAGGAAAGGCACAAAGGCCTTTGGAAAGAGACAAGCCAGAGAATAGGAATTATTTGTCATGAAAAGTGTTCTTAGTGGCACTTGGAGTGAAAATCTGACATCCCCTGAAATATACTGCATGTTTTGCAATGGTGAAGTCCTGTTGAACCCATGTGGTGTCACTGGGTTTTCAGGTGCCTGAATAGTGAAAATTGAAAACAGATCTTAACTGTATGTAGCAGAATGCAGTTTTTAGTATTTGCTTTCACTGGGACTAGTGTTCTTTCCCATAGTATTTATAGTGACCAGAGGAGAGTTTCAGTGAGAGCTGAGCTTTTACTATTGTTTTGGTTTTAGCTGCCAGGAAAAAACTGACCTCTTAAAGCCTTCAGCAAGTCTGGCTTGTGTTTAGATGGATGATCAACTACATTTCAATTAAAGTGAAAATAGCTATATACAGAAGTAGGTTGGAGGCAGCTTCCTGGACATGCAGGGAAGGAAGGACTAAATAGYTCCTTCTTCCTCCTATTACATAGTCAGCATGAAAAGGGGTATTGAGAGCAGTCCCTGCCTTCAAGAGAGGAAAGATCGCTTCCCCTGYGAGTGCCTCATGAGAAAAGGAGGGCGTGCAATAGAAAAAGCAGTTACACTTTTGCTTCTACTCTTTTGCTTCTGTGCCTGGTTTACTGAGGAGGGGAGAGTATGCCAAATTCATTAGGAGGTTCTAGAAAAKAAATGCCCAGCACTTAGGGGAAATCTGGGTTGGTACTGTTTTTCCCTCATGAACAACATTTCCTGATGATCCCTCATGGACAATCCTTTCTGCACCTTCTAACCACGTGGCATCTTCCTGAAAGGCAGGTCAGTTTGTTGTGAAGTGCTAAATGCATAAAACAGTACATAAAACAAGACATAAAACYCAAGGCAATTTTGCCTGGACAAAAGACTTAATTTGCCTTTCTTTATGAGTGCTGTCTAGTAATTTACTGTGAGACACGCAAGTCTCAGTGCAAGAAACAAATTGGCAAAAGCTTTCAGAGGACCTCAAGAAGAAAAATAAATATAACCTATCAATATGTTTTTCAAGACTGATATATAAGCAAAGGTTAGGAGAAAAGAAAAGAAGAGTATTCTCTTCAAAAATTAATAGGAATATTAAACCAATACACTGACAGAATGTTATTGGTGTTCTGGAGTGTCTCATCAGTACACAAGTGTACAGTCCCAGCCACAGCTGAAACATCTTTGACATGGTGGGGTAGCTCATTATCACATTTTTGTGGACAGCAAAATGAATATAAGACAGTGCAGTAAATATATCCGTGCACATAAACCTGCAGTGTCAAGAACACAGGAAAACTATTTTCACAACTTCATTTTAACAAACTGTTTCATGAGGAATTAAAACAGATTCTTCATGCAGGAAAACTTTCTTGCAAACCATCCTCTCARTTCTCTTTAGACATTTGAAGGTGAAATGGTGCTACAGGCCTCCAGACTTAAAATCTAAGCTCTGGGTTCGATTAAACAAATAAGAAAATAAAAAAAGAAAAAAAAAAAAAAAGATTTCTCCAAACCCCATAGTTAGTTTTGTCGCAACTTTAAGCTTAACAAATAGTCACACCTAATTATTTTCCATTTTGGAAAAAAAAAATTAAAAATTAACTGTTTACCAAGGCCATATGATTTGTTGACAGGCTTTAGTCTTCAGTCAAGMTTTATGGCAAATTTCTAAGCCATGAAATGTTAGGTTTTAGAAGGCTGTCTTACACAGCCTTTTGCTATGGCACTCACAACGACAATAAATGAGCATTGCAATTTTGATTTATAGTATCATAAGAGCATTATCTACATTCCATCAAACTCAGTGRGAGTCTCTCAATTGACTTGAATGAAAGCTGAATCAGACATGCAAAGAAGATGGGAGASAGTCTTCAAGAGCTTAACTCAGAGCTGAGATCAAGCATCCAAAGATCTAAATAGATGGAAACTATTGTACTTATTCCTTCCCCTTCTTACCCTCCAACAGGTCATCTGTAAACTAAGCATGAAAATTTGATGTATGTTTGAGGGCTCATGTTTTTATACATAGTGCATGAATCATCCTGGGCATCTGTCTTCAGGAACACCARGATTTTGTAGGTGAGAAGTCATTTCATTCCAAAAAATGGCATCAAAAGATTCCTTCCATCCTCTAAAGCATGCAGGAATTATGGAGAAAGGATAAAATGGAAAGAATCAACACAGTGCTTCAGCAGTGTAGCTTCTCTGTGAAATCCTTGTCAAGGCCTAGAATCACAGAATCTCAGAATCATAGAATGTCCTGAGTTGGAAGTGACCYYCAAGAGTCACACCTGTGCCTGAGAGCATTGTCCAAATGCTTCTTGAGCTCTGTCAGGCTGGTGCTGTGACCACTTCCCTGGGGAGCCTGTTCCAGTGCCCAGCCACCCTCTGGGTGAAGAACCTTCTTCTAAAATCCAACCTATACTTCTCCTTACACAACTTCAGGCCATTCCCTCAAGTCATRTCACTGATCTACAGCAGGAAGAGACTGGTGTCTGCCATTCAGCTTTCCCTTGAGAGTAAGTTCAGGGGTACAATGAGGTCTCCCCTCAATCTCCSCTCACTGTGCAAATATTTGCACAGYGGCTGCTTAATTGATGTCCTAGGATAAAAGTATCACTTTCTTGTTCAGTTGACCAGGAACTTCAAAGCACTTTTAARAGCCTGTGCAWGGTCTGCCCRGGGAGGTGGTGGAGTTGCCAYCCCTGGMTRTGTTTAAAAAAAGATTGGATGYAGCACTTGGTGCCATGGTTTAGTTGAGGGCTGGGTTGGACTCAGTGATCTTGGAGGTCTCTTCCAACCTGGTGATTCTCTGTGTGTATGAGTATATCAGGATCTAACCATTAGGCTGGAAAAAAGGAATCTGATTTCCAACTCTTCAAAGTCTCTAACCAGGTCGCTGGTCACRTAGTTTTATTTGCCAAAGAAATTAATTGAAAAATACAACTGGGTGGAAGTCTGCCACAGAAGACTCCATAAAATATCTAAAACAAAAAAGGTCATGCTGGGAAAAAAAAAAGATTTTTTCACAAATTGAATTTTTTTTTAGTAAAATATGCACTTCTTTTTGCTAATTATCTTTTTCATCAGCATTTGGAGGTTATAATTTTATCAGATTTCCACTAATCAGACTTTTTATGACCAGATGAAAGGTATGTTTATGATATGTTCTATGAAAGAGCACCTAGTTGTTGTCAAAAAGCTACATGTCTATTAAAGTCAACCAATAGCATGTGCTTTGGTAGACATGGTATCCTGGGAATAACTCCAGGAATGCTGAGCTCCTCTCTTGCCTTTTTTCTTTTTTTAGAGTAATTTATCTGTTTACTTGTAAGAATCTCATAGGAATATAAATTACTGTAACATCACCTTGTTTCCACCATTACTTTTCTTCAATCTGATGCATGCCTAATAAAATATTAATTTMGTTTGTGCCTAGGGTAAAATATACAATAGGCACATGACAGTGGTCTGTGTAATAAACCTAAGGTTCCTATTCTTATGCCAGGAAGAGTGCAGATGTAGTAATTCTCAGGCTCATCTTCAGATGACTGGTGAAGAATTATCTTCCCCCTGTCAGTGTCATGAATGCTGTCCACTGTTCTTATGGTGTTGGACTGTTATTGGTGTTTTCAAATAAAAAGAAAACAAGCACATGGCATCTTAATCCAGTATAAAATAAACGATCATATATATTGTTTACTGAGGCTACAATCAGCTATCACCATTTCCATGATTCATATTAAGAAGCCATGTCTTTTTGCTTGACTGATTTCAGATTGTGTTCAACAGCCAAAACTCCTCCTGAAGATAACAGAAGCTAAGAGTTCTCTGTCCTTCCAGAAGTATTAAGATACTTTTTCTGAGAGTCTCAAGGTGTATTTGACTGCCTCCTTTCAAAATGCGAATACAATGCCTAGCAACAAGTTGTTAACCAGTTGGAAAGGGCCTTTGTATTTTTACTAATCAATACCTTTGATTATCCTTTCCCACTCTCATCTCRGGGCAAAAACAGCACTAGAATTTGAGTATTCTTGGTTTCTGTTCCTGAACTCAGACTAGTAGGACATACCTTTCTAGAGAAGAAAACTGTTTCCTTAAGAAATTGATAAGAAGGCAATTCTGAATCAAGCTRCAGATTCCTTCATTTCTATTTCTTGATCCAATTCTGCAGGTAGGCATCCACTCAGAACTAAATTGGAATTTGCTGATTTATTTGTTGTAGCTGGTTTCCCTTTCATCCATACACAAAACTCCTTCAACTTCCAGGACACTTTTTTTGGTCCATTTTCATTGTGGGTTCAGTATGTGAACCAAAACTGGGGCATAGCTGTTCTCAGCCTGATCGCTCCCAGTCCCTCTAAGTTTTGTAACCTCATGATTCTTATAGCTTCATTCATGCTTAGGAGACAGTGTAATCCACTGGCACAGAGCCCAGGGTGGCTGAGTGCATGTCCAGCAGGATGTGGCCTCCACCACCCCAGGGCCCACTGCACCAATAAGGCAGTAACACTTCACAGGTTCCCCTTCCTCTGGGCTGGGCTCAAGTTGGTGCCACCCTTCAGCTGCCTTGGTAGGACATGATGCTGCCTGAAGGTCTGAACCTMATTCCTTCATGGTTCTGATTCTACCAGAGTCTTTGAGAACCAACTCATTCTGACTTCCCTCAGGTCTGTGCTTCCTGTTGCGTTGACATGTTCCATCAGGTAAAGCTTTATGTGTACTCTTGGAAAAATAAGGACATTTTAATCTGCCCATACAGATCAGACAGTGTGTAACTATGAACTTTTCTATATTTATGTCTGAGAAGGAAGCACTATAGGATGCTGCAAAACAGCCTTGGAATTTGGCCATGTGTTAATTCATATAATTTTTGTCCCAGACTCAAATTTATCTCTCACAGAGATGAAAACCAGTAGCTGCAGACAGCATCCATGAATTTACTCCAAYAGTTCRTTCCAGGAAGTGTAGAAAATTAAAYAAAGTCATAAYTKCAGAGGGCATTTAAAGTAGCAATATATAATAATCTAATTAAWCAGTCCCAAACTACAATTTTGCCATGATTAAGAGATCCTGCTTCTGCAAAAGTATGAGTGGACAATGCATCCAAGTCCTCAGCTTTACATCAACTATCAATAGTCTTAATATCGCTTTTTATCACTCTTATATTATATTCATACAAACCATCACCACCATCACCAGTCTGTTCTGGATGTTTAGTAAGGCACTCAGCAGAGTAGATTTCTTTAGGAGTGAAAAACTTGTTAATATAAGCTAATACTCTTTTTAATGAAGACAGACGTTAATCTCCAATGACATGACTGTGTCATGGAACAAATTAAGTAAATGAATGTATTCAAATTTGCCCCAGAAGAAGATGCCAGCTTTTGTTTAGCCAGAGGAGGAATGTGCCAATCAGTCCCTCCAGGCCAGTAGTGAACTCTTTACCGTCATCATTGAGCAATTGTTCACCTTAGTAATCCTATTACTATATAATCATTTACTTACACCCACATTTGGACTACAGCAACGGTCTTCAAAAAATTGTTTATGGGTGTGAGTGGGATTTTCATGCTCTGGTCCTTTGACATCTATATTTCATGTACGGGGAAGGAATCCTTCCTGTTAAGCAGCCTGCACACAGGCACTTTAAGTACCCATGCATGCAATGCCCATGGATGGATCAATCACAACTGCCTTTAAAGTACAGTCATCTATTTTATGAAACTGTCTTTCTCATGGATCATAAGACACGAAATAATTTTCTTAAAATGCTACAGCACAGTAGAAACCCTTATATTTCCTACCACCTACATTTTTTACATTCCTGGATGACTGTCACAAATCTTGTGGGCAAAATATACCACTGAGTATATATTTAAGCATATTTAAACAAATATATATATATATATATATATACACATTTAAATAATCAGCAACAGAATGGACTGATCCTGTTTAAACCTGCATATTGCTAATATGTGCTAGAAAGACACAGAATAAGGACCAAAGATGAAATATAGGGTGAACCTGATATACTTTTGTGTGGATTATCTGCACCTAGAAATGCTTTCCATCTGTAAATATTTCAACTATTCATTTATTTATGAAACTTCCTGCCTACACAGTTCTGTGTTACACATACGTATGTGCATGTCTATATGCAGAGCAGTAATGAGATGTTTTTGTGTCAGGTCTGCACCCAGTGCTGTGTTTGTGATATGGCCAGCTCAGATGCTTTCCTCCTCCACTCTCAGTGTGGGTGTCCTCTCTGCTGGGCTCATTTTCAGATACTCCTCCACTACTTCCCTTCCCACAGCCTCTCATGATCCCAGCTAAGCATTGTCATGGCTGTGACTGTGTGAGTCTGTGTATGAAAGAGCTTGGAGCTGCACATGCTGACRATAAGAGGGTAGCTTAGCTGGTGGYTGGGAATTGTGCTAGACCTCTGCAAGGGAGTTGCCTTTTTTCCACACAGATGTGCCAGATTTGGTAATACTCCAATTTCACCYAGGGAGTAATCATAGCATGGATGAAAACGTTAATGGCTGTCCTTGGAAGCAATTCCTTGCATTTGGTTTCACACTGTCCTTTCAGAAACTGTAAGTTCTTGAAACAGAAAACAAAGAAACTGTGATAAAAATAATAGACACATAAAGAATTGTTTTTGAAGCTATACTGAGTACATAACGGTACTCAGCAGTACTATTATTATTACAAGTTGCTCAAAGTTTCCACTCACAATCACGTTTTACAGAATGCAATGTCCTGGACATTTCCAAACATATTTTGGTCAGACTTGATATACAAGGCACCTATAATCTCAGCAGGGCAATTTTAACGTATCTTATCTGCTTATACCCAAAAATTTCTTGACCATGAGATTCTTTGTAAATCAAATACTCTTCTCATCAAGAGAGACCTGACATAAACAGGAACAGAGAAAAYACAGGCTTTGTGGGGGTTTTTTTCAGCTTTTACATTGACAGGTTTGTTTACCAATGATGAAGAGCAGTTCACAGGGAGTTGCAGAAAATCCTGTGAAAGGTTTGAGATCTGAAAGGCACTACTCAATATAATCAAATGGTTACTGTGTTGGAGGAGCTRCACCCTCCTACCAAGAAACAAGCAGCACCAAACGATTAGTCTGCCTGAAGGAGGTGTGTGAAAAGCATAAGGTAAAGCAGTTTGATTTTTTGCTGGTGGGAGGTTTGGGGTGGATTGCAGAATGAAGTAGATGAGACACATGAAGCTTTAGAAACCCACTTCATAGATGGAGATGGCAAGCCACATATTAATTGCCTGCCCACACAGCACTGGTGGCAAAGCAGAAACGTGGGTACTGCAAGTGGGGGTGGCTGCAAATCACGAGGATGAGAGATCTTCCCCAGGCTCTGCTCACTGGCAAGAAGGGCTTGAAACTGACGTGGCTTTGAGGACAGGTGAAAAGAGTAGATTGCAGTTAACATATTCTTTAATCCTGAAGGCATCCCATGAAATGAAGTTTTGTGGTTTAATACACCAGGGTGGATTTAACCAAAAAATACATGGTGAGGAGTAACAAACTGGATACCCAATAACRAGGCATTCTTCATCTTTGCTTTATATACTGTGGATGATTCAAAAGCATTCTGTATTTCAACAGTCATGAAATTTACACTTAAAAAATACCATCAACATCTCAGCAAGAGGTACAGGAATTGAGGAACCATAATAGCACCTCTGAATTTTCATCTATGAATGTTTATTTTYGAGTAGCATAAGATATAATAAGGAAACAATATTACAATCAGTGGCACTTGAACCCTTGCATCATGTTTTGGAGAGATGGCCAAGACCCAGATATGTCTAAATGTTTCATTTAAAGAATCATCTGTGCATTCAGTYACTCYAAGAGTRTACAAATACTTGCATTCTGCTCCTTATCACTTTGAGGTTTTCTAAATATCAACATTATAAAAGAGTAGATTTTTTTTCCTGTAGCATCATTTTTCAAGGTGGCAGAAGGGCAACTTCAGGAACATTCTCATTCACCAGTCACAATTTCTGTTGTTTAAAACTGCCATAATGATGAATCTAAAACCTTTGTTTTTTATATTTCTGGAATTTTAGTTCTCAATAATCTGACCTTTTTTTACAAGGCCCTTTGAGYTTTGTCTATTCTCCACTGCCACAAAATTGAAGTACTTCATAATAATTTCTAATTGTCATCCTAAAAAAATCCTTATTGTGGTAGTATAAAAACCCCTCTGATTTACACATAGCAAATGGAGATACAAAAAGACTAAATGTAACATAATATCTAGAAAGAAGACAATTAAAACCATCTCCTTGGCTAACACACTGGAACACCTGTACAATTATGCAATTCTCTAGAATTCTTCTTTTCAGAACATGCACATACTTCAACAAGCAATTATTTTTATTTTTTTTAACTTTGAGGGGTACAAATTTACTTAGTTGTGCAAAAAGCACAAAAAGCAAAATTTAGCAGTGATCTGAGCCGTTTATCTTGATYATGATTTTTTCAGAGTGTGACAGCTAGGGCTGCAGGCCACATCAGGTATCCTTGGTAAGTATCCACTAAGTAGCAGACTTTCTGGAAAGCTGATGCTCCTTGTATTCAGTGTTATTCCACTGATGGTGTTAGTAACTCCCATTTTGCTGAAGGCTGTTCTGAGCACTGAATGCCCTCGAGGGCTGAAGGAAGTTTCTCATAGTTTTTCTGCCGATATTTGGGGCCTCATCCAAGTCCATTGGATCACACCCCAATCCACCCTTCTGTGCATTCTCACAGAAAGCTTTTATCTGTAATTGTTGCCACATCTGTGTCTCTTTAAAATTTATTGAATAGTTGTTGAGTCCCTAATAAAATAAAGCACATATTGTATTTGTTTCTTTTTTTTTATTCAGCTCTAATGACTTACATATTAACAACAATATTCTTTTGGGAATTTTTTTCATTTCTACAAAAACCCATCTTTCTAGAAAGGCATGTGAAAAATCATCCCACCTTTGYGTTGTACACCCACTTATGCATTTTAAATATTATAACCTTAATCCATAATGACATCCTCCTGCTTTTGGCCAGGTTAATAATGACTGCTCCCCTTAGCTCTGTGTTAGACAGCTTCCTTTTTTTAGCTATAATTTTTTATTATGWCATTTACCTAGTGAGATTAGCCTCAGGGCTTTACTTTTGGGCACTTCAAAATCTCTTCTTTTTTCTCTTTTTAACTAGCCTAAAATAGATCATGTTCTGCTAGTTGCAGAGGTATTCTCACTTCTGTCATTACTAGAAAAAGGCATTTAAAAATTCTTTCACTATTTACAATCTCCAGTTGGAACTTCAGTCAGGAAGATGAAGACTCTTCTCTGGAGTCAAATGTTCTTGGCACTAAAAGCCAAATCAATTCCTTTTTAGACCCTTGTCTTTTGGCAGATACTTATTCCTATGGCATTCTTCTTATGAAGTCTCTTGGAAATGTGCCTGGGATTATTTTTGTTTATTTGTTCCAAATTCCATTCCACTCCTACTAACACAGAATTTTAATCCCTGCTTGCTGGCAGYGAGAGGGTTTATTATAAAGTTGGAGAAATACGTTAAAGGAATATTTTTATTTCATCCCATCCTTTGAATTTCTGGTCTGCAACAGTAGTTTGAAGGGACACTATCATTGCAATTCATGCCAACCTGACCAAGACAGGCAATGTTTTTGCCTCCCTTGAAGATTATGTCAGAGAGCTGGAGGAGGGTAAGTTTCCCCTCTCCCTTGATACAGACAAGCTCCAAAGCACAAGGAGAACTCAAGCTGTGCAGTGCCCACTTTTTTGTTAAGTTAACAGCAGGGATGTTTCTCTTTGAAATCAAAGCTTGGTTGTATAACTAATCTAATGCAGGTTGGCATTCATAAAAGTTTCTTCAAGATGGGTTTGCAGCACCACTCAGGCAGTCWGTGCCTTCCACTCCCTCAGTTGTTTATGCCAGTTTATGTCTTGGATTACCTCTGGGCAAAAGAGTGCCAAGCCACTCTGTAAACAAACACAGCTATTACAAGGTGCTTGCACAAAAAAATGAACCCAACATTTTGCTTGAGYGGTGGCAAACTAAATGTGCCTTCTGATCTGGGATTAAGTAGTGCCCCAGATGAGGGTGCTGTGCCATGTGTAGCAGAGCTTCCCCCTAGGGCCTCCCTCAGCTGCAGCATCCCCATTAATCCAAGCTGCCTTGAGGGGCACAGGAAAGGATTCATTAAACTTTTAGAACCAACATCTTGAAGCAATTTTGAGCAACCAGCAGGAGCCAGAGAAAGGGGCAGAGCTCTGGTGTGGTGTTCTGTCTACCATCTAATCCTTTTAGGAGGCAAGTTGCTGCAGGCTGAACCAGTTCCTGCTTTCATGTGGCTTTCCACATCATCTCACATAAAAAACAATTATATTGGGGTTTAATTCTTCACCTGACCTTACCTGACACCTCCCTTGCATCTACCCTTTTTGATGATGAGACATGTGTTATTCAGATGCTTCACTACATTATTATTATTAGATTAGGTAGACATGTCCCACTCCCCCATCTCAAATAATGATAAAAGACACTAAGCCCATCAGATGAAAAAATCTGGTTCTTATTGCTAAGATTAGGCTCTTCTTGATGGATCACACAAATAATGTGTTAGACTTCCATAAAGTCCTTTAGCAAGGGCGGTCCACCTGCTAATCTAAGTCATAGCACAGAAGGACCCTACCAGTATCCAGAGAGGTGCAGAAAGGGTTTGGGTATTACAGTTTACCCCACATAGGTTTCTGATTTAATTAAAGTGTTGATGATACTTGGTGACAATCTTTCTATTTACAGAAATTTATCAGATCTCTTTATCATTATCTGTCTTATCTTGTGCTTCTAAGAGAGACTTACACCTACTCCTTTGTGTTTTATTGACCTAAARAGATGTATAGGCACTTTCTCACTAGTTGTATTGAATTCTGGCCCTTCTCCTAAATGTTCCAGGAAGTGTGCATTCCTCACTGTCAGAAATGTTCAATGAGCATGRTTCCTGCTACCTTCACTCAAAGAGGAAGTGTTAGGTARAAATGTTTGTGTAAGGAGGGATTATTTTTTTCCATTAGCAAGAACACCTTGTTCTCCTGGAAAGTTCAACATGTTAAGGAAACTCAGTCCTATTAAGGATCTGGATTATGCATAATATTATTTGTCTGCTAAAGAATGGGCCTAGATAGCATTATTAGCATTTTCCTCTGCTAAGTGGAACAAAACACAAACTGAGTTTAGCTGTGCCTTGGTTTGGTGTAAAACATGATAAATGACAAATGTTAGCCTTTATAAGTAACTCTTTATTGGATCACTTGCCCATTATTTTCACTTTTATTTTAGTATTAAATGATTTTAACTTGCCTTGAAGAGTCTTACAAAAGCTATGACATTTACATAACCTCCTGCCTAAAAAACCAGAATAGGTGGGAAGGTKTTTTTTTATTTAGACCATGACCTGGTTCACAATATATATGCCTCAGATCAAACTCATGAGCCACCAAAATCATCTACCTGGAGAAACTTTATTCTTATTACTCAATGGGTAATTACCAAGATTCTTTGTAATGACAATCTTAGAGAAGCATGAAGCCTTATTTATACATTGTCTTAGAAATGAGATGCCACCTAAAACTGAGGTGGAACTCCATAAATTGTGTGTAAGCATAAAATGGCACATTTGAGTGCTGAGAATGACAGCTTTTTGATTTTCAGAGTGTAGCTCTTCAATTTTTCCAATTGCRTTATCTTTTATTCATTGCTCATGGCTCCTTTTTGGCTCAAAATAATTTTTGGTTTAGAGCTGTAGAATGGGTAACCTTGAKCCTGAATTGTTTCACTTTAACGCCTGTGGCTGCTTCTAGTCCCTTTGTTGCTTAAGAGACACGTGTCTTATTTTCTTTTTTTTTAATTGAACTAGCCCCGAATAGCAGGGCTTATTAAGATGCTTTCTTTGTTGTCAAAAACTGGCATCCATTTTTTTTTGGGCAATAATTTCATAGAATATCATTGTTTTTCTCAGGCAGTCCTGCAACTTATTTAATATATGCCTATCACTCTGGTTACTGGTTTTTTTATACTTAACTTACAATGGATTCATTTTCTATCTGTAGAGAAGGCTACAAGAAATGTCTAGGGAAAACAGGACTTTTCCACAGATGAGATAGGTCAGAATGAGCAGCAGTGCGGATCATTTCCTTCTTATTTTGTTTACCCTTTTTGACTGTCTCCTGTAAGCCTCCAACTCCACAGAGCTGGACTCAATGATCCTTGTGTGAACCTTCTAGCTCAGTATGTTCTGTGATATGTAGATGAAAAATTATCATAGCTATCACTTTTTCATGAAATGGTGCACAACTGTGTTCTGCAGAACCAAGGACATGCTAATCCCCTGAYTGGGATGCTTCACTCTTACTTCCTTTTTAAGTGCCTCGTGATASGTACCTCAACCAGGACACGTCAGTTTAATTCAGTGGAGGTACCTTCAACAAAAGCAACAAAAGGCTAAGGAGAACCTCTATCCTTTATTGGATGCAGRGGAAAAAGYRGAGGAAGAAAGGGCTGAGGTACTTAATACCTTCTTTAGTATTTAGTGGTAGTTGAGACAGTCAAACCACACAAAYTGCTTCATTAAAAACTTTCCAAGGTCTCAAGYATCAGGACTTCATTATCTATCTGTCTTTTATATCTRTCAGAAGGCTTCACACACCAGCACCTYRTTATTTAAATTCTCTACCTTRTTTCCCAAAGGCAGCTCCAAGCAGCTCTCAGGGCCTATCCTTTTATGCCAGTAGCTGGTTCTCCTTCTCCTCTCTTCCTTCTCGCAGCACCAGCTCACTCCATCCTGTCCCTAGCCCAGCCCCTGGTGCAAAGTCTTACCTTATTTGTCCCTTGCACCAYCTCCTGTCCCTGGAGCTTCACAGCACAGCAGCAGACTCCAGCTGAGCTGCAACTGAGCCCCACCCAGCCAGCTCACTCTTTATCACACCCATAGCTGGGRGGACAAGGCTGTTCCCACTCTARGATAATTAACACAGCTGCAATACATCCRCCACAAGATTGTCTTTAGTACCAACTCTATTTGTCTCCCACACTATCTATCTTACCACACCTTCTTTGCCTCTGTCTTTAATAGTAAGAGCATTCGTGCTCTAATACTCAGCCCCCTGAGCTGGAAGACAGAATCAGGAAGCAGAACAAAGCCCAATAATACAAGTGGACATAGTCAGACAACCTGCTCTATCACTCAGACCCCCAGGAGTCTGTAGGGATGGATGGGATCCACCCAAGGGTACTGAGGGAGATGGCAGAAGAGCTCACCAAACCACTTTCAACCCTTTACCATCAGTTCTGGTCAAGTGGGGCGGTCCCAGTCCACTGGAAGTTAGCAAATGTGGCACCCATCTACTGGAATGGCAGGAAGGATGATCCAGGGAACTATGGCCCTGTTAGCCTGACCTCAGTGCTGATGACCAAAGAAGGACAGGGGGTGAAGGCTCTGGAGCACAAGTCCTGTCAGAAGCAGCTGAGGGAGCTGGGCATGTTCAGCCKGGAGAAAAGGAGGCTCAGGAGAGACTCTATCAGTCTCTACRTCTCCCTGAAGGAGGTCATAACCAGGTGGGGGTCAGCCTCTTGTCACAAGTGAGAAGAGCACTAGAGGAAATGYCCTCTAAACCTAGGGGAGGTTTAGACTGGATATGAGAAWTTTTTTTTAATTGAAAGGGATGTCAAACATTTGAACAGTCTAATCAGGGAAATGCTGGGCTCTCTATTCCTGTAGGTAGTTAAAAAGGACATGATTTAGGGCKGGACTTGGCAGCTGAGTTAACTGTTGGACTTTATCTTAGAGGTCTTTTCCAAYCTAAAAAATTCTATGATTCAGCTGCATCCAGAGAAGTATCTTATTCACCTAACACAAATTTGCATCTGCCTTTGGAAGATATCTTTCACTCACTTGCATCTTTGACTTTTGGTTATGAACTTAGCACTTTCTTTAGGCAGTTTCACCAGTTCAGCTAAACTAAGTACCTCCAGATCTGGTTCCACCCAGAAGGACTGCTAAGAAACTATTACTCCTGAGACTCCTATTTCTTTACTTTCAGTTTAAG
>CADDXX010000042.1:1069836-1109659 GCA_902810485.1 Alauda arvensis
CTCCACATTTCCTTCTGTAAAACAGCAATTATTCATTGCATCATCATTAACAATGTAGAAAGTAGTATCCAGGATGGAAAAAAATCCTTCCATTTGCTTACAATTAACACAGGCAAATAATTTCCAAAGGATTTTCAGCTTTTATTCACAGTTGACTCTTGTTCTCTTCTGGTTTTTTACTGTTTCAGTTTCACTATGATATGCTAATTATTGACTCCTGGGTGTATCAAGTTTTAAAATAATGAATAGAAGATACCAGTAGAGTATGTGAAGTGTTTCTGGGCTGGGGGGAGGGGAAGCAGACTATGATACAAGRCACAAAAAAGGAGTCTAGTGAAAGAAAAGACACAGACAGGTAGTAGACTGAAAGAGATAAGGGAAGAGTGATAGGAAGAGAARAAATAGCACATTTGCCTCTGAAAGGAAAACAGAACACTACAGCTGTATTTGATCATTCAGATTGGAACTTGTTACCCTGGAACTGTGATTTTCTGTCAGGTGAGATCTTACTGTAAAATGTATGAACATAGAAGCTTTGTTTTATTTCYATGGGATGTTCTTTAAAGATAGTAATCACAATCCATTAATCAAGTAATCACAATTAATCAAATATCTATATTTTGTACAAGCTAAAGAGGCATAAAAATTTCTGGAATATCAGATTAATTTCACTGTATTCTTTGCTTAGCTGTCAAAATAACAGGAAAAAATAATTGCTGATTTACTTAAGTATCACATTGCATAGAAGTTATATTTCTAAGATATGTTCTTCATCAGAAAGGTGGGGGAAAATGTTGTATGCAATCGGTTCAAATGCAATACCATGTAGAAAGTAAAGTGTTTTTTTAGCTTGGTTGGAAAATTGCTGCTATGACTTAATAATAAAATATCATAATAAATTTCATATTAAAAGTCAGATTTCAGACTTAGCTGCTCTTCAAATTATTTAACATAAAGCCACATGGTCATCTTCATGTTTTAAAAATGGTTTTTTTTTCCACTAGGAATTCCTCTGCCATAATTCTCCCTGAGTTTTGTTATCTCTCTAACAATACAGCAGGAACATCTTTAAGCTCCCAAACTCACKTGATTAACCTGTTGCAGGTAAAAAAGAGACATGAGTTGAAAAGGAGTGAATTTCAGAGGGGGTGCAGGGSACAGGGCAGTGATGATGGTGCATCTTTGCACAGGTGCCCTTGCATCTGTGAGAACAGACTCACTCCACACACACAGCCTGCACAGCCAGCCCACAGCCTGCAAGTCTCTGCTTTCTCATTGAAATAAGTGCACATTTAAAACATATTTGAGTGCTGTATCAGAAGGGATATTCTATCTCAATAGATGTGTTGTAGTACAGTGAGAGAGGTAATAGATTGCTTGGAAAATATCTGTAAAACAAACTATGAAGTAAAAGTAACAAATAATACTGCCTAAAGCCCTGTCTCTCTAATACCATCTAACTTCTCCTGCAATTGGTGATGCTTCTTTTACAGAAATATAGATTTTSGAATATTTTAAAATACAGACATCTGGCTTTATCCTGTGGCACACTGGCCATGCTGATCTGATCTAGCAAAGCACTCTCACGCATTCCTAGGCTTCACCAAGTTTTCTTTTGTGTTTAAGTTGCACTGTTCAACRCTTGTTTGATTTGTACCAGAGCTCTCAGCACCTACAACAGCAAACCTTGAGTGAACTTAAAAGTGGCTCCTCCTACATCTGTTAGAACACAGAACAATAGCCAATTTTGAAATCTTCATACTGACTTGAACATATTTCAAGTAAAGATGTGAAAATAGAGATGCCATCTACCATTTGGAAACACAGAATTTATGGCTTACTGATCTTTCCTTCCTAAATATTCTCCCTGCTCATTTTGTGGRAGATGTAGATGAAAACTCAGACTCATCTCTTAAGCAGTCTCGTGCTATCCAGATCACAGGCCCCTTCCTGCTCGTCTGGCTTTGCTCCCAGTGAAAACAATGGCAAAAGCAACAATGAGGATAATGCAGTTGGCATTTTTGCCAGGATATATCAAGACATGCAAGGCTCCAGAACTATTAAGGACTCTTCATTTCCATTTTTTAGCAAGTCAGCATAATTTTTGTCATTGACTTAATACTAGCTGAGAATTCACTCTGTTTCATTTCTATGTGACTAAGTATGAAATACTAGTTTAAACTTTAGTTAACTTTAAAAGTTGCAGAGCTGGGGTAAATTTGTTTTTTCCTGTTATGAAATGTGAAATAATTAGTAACCTCGGAGTGAAAATGACGCATTACAAAAAACCCTGAATGAAAATATCCAACTAGAATAGTAGGATAGAGGAGAGAGGGGAAGCAGGCAGAATCTCAAAATGTTAAACAGCTGTTCAGGGTTATAGCAAGATGTGTGGAGGCAGGGCTGGACCTGGAAGYGCAGGTAGGATGCCTAGGTAAGGACAGAGAAGAGAAGGAAGGTGGAGGGAGGACAACACAGCCATCAGTCAGACTCAAGCTGTGGTAGGAACTCCTAAGTGGGTAAAAAGGTTCCCCTCCACCTCCTCCTGCCCCACCCCATCAGTCCCAGGGCTTGCTCAACTCTGTGGGCAGTTCCCCCTCTGGCCCAAGTGCAGAGTCACCATTTTGGGTTGAGCTCAASGACTGGGCATGCTGAGGGCTGCAGTAACCTGAAGGAACATGACTCTRACTGTGAAGTCCACAGCCAGGTGGAACTATCTGTAATTTTCACACTGACTTGAAGTGACAAASARGTATGCTGGAAGCACTGTGAAAKATGTRRACTGGTTTTTAAGGATACCTTACAMACATTTTCAGTACAATGCCTAGAAATTTCTGCAGTCACTCTGCAGTTGATCCACAGCACCATTGATGAAGTTTGTGTATTCACACGAGTATAACTAATAGTAAAATTTGGTTCCCTGTGGACATGTCTCCTGTTTGCTACTACTCCACCCCATCTCCCCTGAAATGATGGATTTTCATTAAATTGAAAACATCTCTCCTCATGGTGTCATCACAAGCACCATAATGTGCGTGTGTTGTATTGCCAAGCATTGCTTAGCAACAGGACCCTGTGTTCTGCCAACTTTCTTTTCACGCTGTCAGTCTGAATTTAACTGAACTTGTTGTGTTGTGTTTCAGAGGACTGGCTACATGTCAGTAACGTGACTGATGAGTGCTGCAAATATACAAACAAAAACTGGCTCTGACCCCCTGTATTTAATAAACAGAGAGTGTGAATTTCAAGAAGTTGCTTTACATTYGCGTTATTCAAAGGCAAATTGTTTACAACCATGATAATTCATCTTGATAAATCCTCATAAAACACTAACCAATTGGAAAGTGTAATTAGACACTTTCAGTTTTGAAACTACATTCAAYAAGACCCTATGGCTCAGTGTCCATGACATCTACCAGTCAAGAACTGTTGTATTAAAAATCACCAGTCGGTTATCACTAAGTTAAATAAAGTGATGAAAATTTTGAAGGTTTGCATTCGCAAAATCACCTAATTACCTAATCACTTGAAGTATTGTCTTAAGTTATGGAGTTGGAATGAATGGCTCTGGGGAATCAGGTTGTGTTCCCATGCCACCATGAGCAGAAGACTTCTCTAGGCAATGCTCAGAACACTGTGAAATTGGATGGAGATGCAGATATCCTGGAGGACACCAGCTTTTGCAGAACTGAGTTCACTGCTCACTGCTTCAGTTTGGTTAAACAGCTCCAGGTCTGGCTCGCTACCTTTCAAGTTCAATATGTTTGAGAAGCCCAAACTGCTCTTAGTTTTAAATGATATGGTAGAATCTTCTGCGGATAAATTGACTTGGTTCAACTTATTCTTAGCCAAATTTYATTAGCTGGAGATCTGAAAGTTTGATTGTGAAAGGTTTTATCAGAGACATCAAGTTAACATTTATAYATTTCCATTTTTACACAACTTAGATTTTTTCAATTGACTTGATTGAAAATGCCTCTCTAATTGTTGTTAGAAAAAGAAATAGATGTATACACATGTATATAAGACAAGCATCATTGCTGTCTTGGGCACGGAAAATATGAAATGTTATTARCATAGCAGTCACAAAAGAAAATTCATTACAAAGATAAGTAGCATYATACTCATATTTAGGCGTCATCTGTAAATTCAGTCAACTACATATTGGGGCTGTGTCATCTGAAATGCACTACAGTATGCAAAGCAGCCATATGGGGCTGCAAATATCRCAAAAGACTCAGATGAATTTTGTGYCTTTCTGAAGAAACTGCTGGAGCCCAGTCAGAATTCTAGAAAAGACCCATTGAGGCTAAAATGAAGGATCCCTCCTTGACAGGGATCTATCTGCAATAGACCCACACAAGATTTAGATTAAGAACTTTAATTAAGATTTTTTTGTGTGTTTGTCTACGCACCTTTACCTATTCATGGTTATCTACATGCAATCAAGAGCCTTCCTGCAGCACTAGAGGAACACATAGAGTGAGGCTTAATTGYCCAAAGGTAGTGCCTCTGATGAAACATGGACCTTTCTCATATCCTGCATCATCTAGCTCTGTGCAACTGTCTTGGATACCCTCAAATGTTAAAAATGGCACTATGTACCTGTGTTTKGACAAAGGAATCCTATCTTTTKTATCTCAGGTGYATTAGTCCACCCATAATGTTTGCCTGCTGGAAGGCTTTTCTGTCAGTCAGTAAGTATTCTCTATTAGAAACACATTTGTGTGACATAACAGCTTTTAGTGCCACTCCTATGCCTCCTTAGAAAGCGCAGGAAAAAAAATGTTGAGGTTTTCTAGGCTTTAGAAGGTTCCAACTATAAGCTTGGAAAAATCATGAATGGGAATGGTTCTAATATATTTTGGAAAACCTTTGTGCTGTTTCTCATTGTCTGTAGTAGAGGCTCCTTATAGATTATTCAGCTATTTAATTCACCAATTACTGAGAGCTCCAGGGGACAAAATTATAGAAACACAATATTGCTGCTGGTGCAGGATTAAAATGGAAATTCATCAAGGAATCAAGAGCTAATGGGAAGATTTTGAGCATACAAGGAATTTGTTCTTGCCAGGTAGATAATGTTTCCCAAAATACATTTCCAAGGCTTGTATTACACAAGATTGAGATATCAGTGTCATTTATTAAAATGAAGTTGTTCTTTCTTGGGAACCTGCATAGACACAAAATAGGAATATGGATRAAGAACTTCTGAGAAATAATGGCTAGAAACTATCTGCTAAGCTTATTTTACTTTTCAGGCAGGCATGAACCAGTCTGCAAGGAACAACCTAGGCATGTTTGCTATAAATCTTGAAAATTACAATGGAGCTTTGGTAAATTCACTAAAAAWGTGTGCTAGTGTTCCTACATAATTTCATTGTTCCTACATCCTACGTTGTTTCAAAATGTGGTAATTTATAATTTTGATAAGAAGACCTTTTTAATCAAACATCCCTTGCTCACTCTTATGTTCCTGGAGCTTTTTCCACAAATATTGCTACCAATAGGATTTTCTCCTTTCCCAGTTGTCTCATATTTCTCCAAGATTAATATTTCTGTGGGTTCTGTTTTCCTGGAACAAGTTACAGTGCTATCAAGTGTAGTAATTGTAATTATAATTGTGTCACTGAATAAAGTCTACTTGTTCATGGAACATATGAGTTGCAGCACTTATGAGGGTACAGGCTGTTCAGAGGCAGAAATGATGATCTCATAGCATTTCTGACTTCTTGTACACTCTTACAACTTTCTGGAAATCTAGTATGTTATAAACTCATACCTGTGTCTCTTCAAAGACTTGTGTTTGACCCTTAATATGCATATGTACTTTGYTTGTTTGTTTCTTTATTTTTCTAATTCTTAGCTACAAGAGTTTGGACTATATTCACTGAAATTTCATTAGATTTCTATTGAAGAGAAACTTCAAAGCTTACTTTTAACTCCTCTTGTGCTGCCACCTCATTCTAATTGTGCTCACATTTCTAATCAAGTAGGGTTTTGGTAGAAAGATTCTCTAGGCCCCTGAATGCCCTAAATTGTTTAATGTATGTAGCTAGGCTTCTAGGTCTCCTGACACTTTAAGCAAGGGAGAGTATCCATTTAATGCAAAGAGTGTTGGGAATGCTCTATGGAGTATCCATCACTCACAATGCTTGCAGGCATTGCATTGCATTGCATTTCTGAGGTGCCTACCACTCTTTCCAGATTGATTGCAATTGGCCACTTCACTCAGTATTCATTTGGCAGGTGCTAAGAGGTAGTGTGAGAGCTCAACATCCTTAGGAAATCAGATCAGACATTCAGTAAATCTAGATGTGGACCTGAAGACAACCTCCATATCCTGGGCATTCCCAGAGCTTGGTAAAATCTGGATTCACTTCTAACATTCACAGCCAGCTAACAGCTTTATAATAAGCTGAAACAAAAACTCAGAGTTTGAGTATTTCCTAACTTGGGAACATTTTGGCTTATGCCAAATGTGTGACTCAGACCAGTTCTAGTTAATTCTAGGAGTGGAGAATGTTATAATTTCTTTCATATGGCCATGTGATGTCCAGAGAAAAGCACAGGGACTCTACTTTCCTTGTAATTGATACATACAGAAATACTTTAAAGCCCARAAGTAATATACATGGAATCTAAAGAACAGATAAAACTTGATCAATATTCTTAAATGTTGCTTACTACTGCTGACCTAAACATATGCCAGCAYSCTAAGMAACCACTTGCTAATCTGTCTAAAGCTGAATCAAAGAAACATTTTGATTTCATGGTAAACACTCAGAAAATTAAAAAACCTAWCCCAACAAAATCTTGTCTGAAAATTTCAGCCTTTCTCTGATACAAATGTATTAGACAAATAATGACCTATTTCAACAGTCTCTTACACACAAGCATGCAAATATCCCTTCATTTTTCACTCTTAACTGATTTGAATTTAAGGTAAGACCCCTAAACACCTACACTGCAATGATGGAAGCACTATCGCAGATAGCTGCAATAAACTAGTTTTTGTACCTATATCCATCTTCTTGCCATACCACTGGGCTTTGAACAAGCTAATTTACTCCATTTTTCAATGACAAACAGAAGAGCTTAGGCTCCTGAACTAAGGCTGACTGGAATTTAAAACCTCTGTCAAAACCTTGGGAGCCCAGGCTGGAACTTCAGGGTTGCAGTTTGGATCACAGACTCAGCAATTATCAGGAAACAGACATCCATANCCCAACAAAATCTTGTCTGAAAATTTCAGCCTTTCTCTGATACAAATGTATTAGACAAATAATGACCTATTTCAACAGTCTCTTACACACAAGCATGCAAATATCCCTTCATTTTTCACTCTTTACTAATTTGAATTTAAGGTAAGACCCCTTCCATCACTGCAGTGATGGAAGCACTATCTCAGATAGCTGCAATAAACTAGTTTTTGTACCTATATCTATCTTCTTGCCATACCACTGGGCTTTGAACAAGCTAATTTACTCAATTTTTCAATGACAAACAGAAGCTTGGGCTCCTGAACTAAGGCTGACGGGAATTTAAAACCTCTGTCAAAACCTTGGGAGCCCAGGCTGGAACTGGAGGCTTGCAGTTTGGGTCATAGACTCAGCAATTATCAGGAAACAGACATCCATACACACATCAGACCTTCATAAAATTATACAGTCATGGAATCACAGAAATCATAGCATCATAGAACCATGGAAGGGTAGGGGTTGGACAGGACCTTAAAGGTCATTCAGTTCCAACCCCACCACCAGGGGCAGGGACCTCTTGCACATACTCCCTTTGTGGCCCTGGAAGCTACTTTGTCTTGCATGTTCTGCCTGATCCTACAGTTATCAAGGTACTCATTTGTCCTGCCACTACTCACTCATCAGGTGTGTTCTAGGAGAGGACAGGAGAGGGAGAGGGAGAGGGAGAGGGAGAGGGAGAGGGAGAGGACTTAAACTTGCGTTTTGAAAGGAACTCTATGGATGTGGTCCTCTGATCTTTGTACACAGATAGAGAACATTGAAAAGGCAGTATTCCAAACTCATTTCTGACCTACTGGGAGGTATTCACACAGCTTTCTAAGCATATGTTGGCCTTAGCTCCACAAATTCTCCCTGAAATGTTCTTCAAGGTTTAGGCAACACTTCTTTTAATACAAAACTTAAAAGTAATTAAATCTTTATTATGTCTTCCCTTAAAATTCTTTTTCTAGCCTGAAATGCTATTGCCCTTATAAGAATGTTTATTGACTCATGATGCATCCATCTGTGGGACAAATTGGACTGAACAATTTTGTTTCTAAAGCACAAACTTGTTGGTACAGAAAGTCTCCTTTATTGTCCCARTTTAATTAACTGAGCCTGTAGGATTGCAGTGGCTGGAAATACATRGAGGATTTCTGTTCTGCTGAATGGGAATCAACCAACAATTTTCTGTGTAAAAACACTATTCATATTTGATGCTGGTCATCTTCTCATGAAGATGGCATTCAGATATATGCATAAAATAACTTACTGGCAAGTCACCACTCCTAAACTGGGTGGACTTGAACAGCTCAAATAGTCATCACACACACCCTCAACTGTGTCAGTTTATAAAGAAAAACCACAAAATGTGATCATGTAAGAGCATTTTGCCTTGACTGGCTTTATGCAATCCATGGGAGAGGCAATTCTTGAACATTTCTTCACAGCCAAATATTTTACTAAGTGTTTAAAATGAAGTTGCTGGKAAGAAAAAAATACTTCTACTTAAGAATATCCATATAATTTGTTTTGGTGTTTGTAGATTTTACCACACAGCTATATTAAAGCACACATTTACCTAAAACATGGAAGATAGCCAACCTTTTAAGGGAACACATAGTTAAGTAATTGTTTTTTACTGTAAATAAACTTAGACGACTGCAATAGCTCCTTTCGCAACTTCTACAGAAGTTAGTAGCTTTACAAACTTTTCTCCAGTGATTAGACTGCTTCAGCAATCTTGTTCACGTGATAATTTTTCTGAATCCTGCTTTATCTTATCCTAAATAGATCCTGATGGCTAAAATATTTATGTATTTTCCTTGACTTTTCTCTCTAACATGGTTTTTATCTGCTGACAGAAGTACAGTGGTTACTTTACCTGTTCAAAGGTAAAGCACTTTTCCAAAACAAATTATTTCTACTCTGAAATGCCCAAACCTCCATGTGTAACCATAGGCAGAAGCCCCTGATCCAGAGCATAGCTCTATCATCATGCAGCAGAGAGAGGAACCTGTCTCAGTTGAGACAAACTGTGTAAGTCTACATACTCAGAAAAAATATTTTGCAACTGGCTTTTTGTCTTTTAATTCTTGTGAACAAGAGATAAATTCTTTTATTAGTGTGAGGTCAACAGAAGTTATACCAAAATGTAGAAAAGGAAATGTTTCTATTGGACATCTCAAAATAAAAATAAGATTTCATCAAGCTCTTGTAGTATCCCTRTGGATGGCATCACATGGATGCTGTTCTGTAGCTTTTTATAGCATGAAGTGTAGGAGTTATGGAATATGTATGCTTTTAGTAGCCCACTGCCAGGAAGAAGCACTGTACAGTAGAGCTTGGAATAAACCCAAATAAAATTGCTTCAAGCAGTCACACATAAGGAATTTTATGTCATTACTCTCTCCAAAATGATCATGTATTGATTCATAGTATAAATGCAATTTTCTACATGCACATATAAGCTCAGCATAAAAGTCTAGAGTGCAAGTTTACCATTTTACAAACTGGTCTCTTTTGGACTGGTATAATAAACTAGACCTCACAGAAATGTGACTCTACAGTTGAAAATTCTGAGAAAAATTGAGGTTTTTATTTTTTAATTTGAATGCAAGAGTGATTTTACCTAGTGTAATGAAATGTAYAGGAAGCATAAGACTACTCCAGTGCTGAGCTACTGAACCTTTTCCATACACAAACTATTAACTAAATTAAAGGCATCTGAAGTCCTTGAAATCAGTATAAGGAAATATCCACTCTATTTTAGAAAGACTTTCAAAATGTAATAGTTTCTAAAGTTTGTGCTAAATCCACTGAATCACCTCATCATTTCATCGCTTTCTCAAAGTCTCACATTTTAACTGCTCATGTTTTTGCATGAGCCTGGATCATTTTTCTTTAAGACAATGACTGGTGCTGATYTCTGACCTCACTGACATCGGAATAGCTCCGTTTTCTTTAAGTTACTTTTGATCCACAGAACTCATGCTTTAATATATTCTAGAAAGCACTCACAAAACTGCACTGGCTGAATGATTGTTTTCATAATCATGTTCTTTTTTTTTTTTTAAAGTAATGTTAGGGTTTTTCTTAACCTGTTCTCCTGTACTATACTTCACCTCAGATCACATGTTTAGGGCCATTTTATCTGAYCAGTGACAGATTGGTACTGGCACATATCAATACTGTCTGAAAAGGACCTGSTCACAGAAGCTGCAACAACAATTCTGCATTCTGCTCATTGTCAGGAGCTCAGCATCACTCTGAGCACAAGTCATAATCCCAGTCAGTAACAAACCCTCCATAAATATGGAGATCAAACGRGGAGCAACATCCCTCCTTGAGAAAAAAAGGGCATTCTTCTCTGGATAGCAGCATCAGCAACACTGAATGACAAAAATTAGCTCAGCAGGGCTGAAGCACCGGATGGTTGTGTCACAGGAAGGAGAGTCAGAGCGCTGCGTCAGCTCCTGTATGTAGGTGTCGTAGGTGTTGTTRCAGAGAGAGGAGTGAGGTCAGAGATGGCTGTGTCGTAGCAGAGGATGACTAAGATGAGTAGGGGAGGAGCTCCCCATTGCAGATGGCTCAGCAGAGAATAAGGGCAGTGAGTTTTGGTGTTTCTGTGGGGTGTTGCATCTTCTGCGGAAGAAAAAACCTAGCAACCACTTGCAGAAATCGATAGGAAATGAATGGAGGGAGGTGTCTTTGGCGTGTGGGAGGTTATGTGAGGAGCTGTGGGGGAGCAAGGAGAAAGGAGTCTGAGGCAAGCAACGTGAGTCACAGCACCCACCACGAAGAACGAAGAACGTGAAAAGGCAGTAAGCAAGCCTAAGACTACACATGAATATTCACAGAGAGGAGGTGGGAGAAAGAAGCTGAATGACTAAACTACAAGTGTTTAAGATTTGCCAAATGCAGTGTGCTGTGTTTCAGCCTGAGAATTTTATTTTTTGTCATGAGTTTCAACTCCCAGTATCTTAATCTGCCAGCAACTTTCACAGCTGCATGACATTCTCAGAAKGGCTGCCTGCAGCATGCCCATGGAAGCATTTCCCTATTTTATTCAATGCAGAGATCCTTTTGAGTGTTCTCCAACATTATTCCCATCTGGTGTGTCTGAGAACAGGCTTATTTACAGCAGAGATGCAGTGGTTGGATGGCAAAATGATCATGTGACAAATACATCCATTTTGGTAACATGGTCAGTGGACTGTGATTACCAGGTACGTCCTCACTCATCTGGCAAGAAGCCCTCGATGAGCCAAACATTTCAGAGGACCAAAAGTGCTTTTTATTACAGTTTTGGGGGCTTTTACCATCCTGGTGTTTATTAATCATCTCAACCAGATAGATGGAAGGCAAAAGCTGTTACAATCTGAATGTTACTGTTGAAGAGGGTTTTGTGAAATGAGCTGGGGTACACAGCCAAGCTCCAAGTGAAAATGTGTCAGCAGAGCAATTGACACCTGAGCTGTTAATCTTAGTTGCCAGTGATTGCAGTGTATTTTGCATCATTGTGTTCTTCCTGCTGTAAAGAAATTTCTTYTGCACAAAAGATCTGTTTACAGAAATACACAGTTTTCACTGACTTTATTCAAAATGASAATTTAAACATCTCTACAGGAACTGCATTTGTTGCAACATGTAGAACAGAAACTCAAAATATCATTTATTTTTACCATTAAGTAGAGAGAGCCATGCCTCAATATTGGGTAACTTTGCTGAAGCAAGCAATCATTAAACCACTTCTTTAAAAACTGGTACAKGAATCTTTAACAGACATAGGCTCAATGCTACAGTCTCAGAATCAGGCAGCTGAATATTTTTCTTTGTACAGGAGTGTACAAAGAAAAGATGTACTCCACTGAGTTTACTATGTGGATTGTTACTTAGAGCAGGAATGTGTCACAAGAAATACCAACCAGCACCAAAACTATGATTTATTGAAGAAGGCCAAATATTTCTGGACAGATACATTTTGCACAATTATTTTGAAATTTTCCAAAAGAATAAAAGAATGTTTGGGACCAAAACCTGATAGGTGTGAATGCAAGAGATGTTAGAACACAAAATTCTCTTCATTAAGCGAACATATTTCTGTGGGATTGTATATCATATATTCTATGTTTACATAATTTTGGCAAATTTCTAAAGTATATTAGCCTGTCCAGTCATAATGTAAGGATTATCTCAAAACTATTAGGTGCCCATATTTATTTCATCTTATTTGTCAAGACCATTATTGGTTGGTTAAATTTACAAGCCTAATCAGTACATAAAAATCACATATCTGYAATAAATGGAACTACTATACAATGGAAATGTTTTAATCAAGGCAGCYAGCAGTATATCACTCCTTTATTGAKATCYTGCTATTAATAGCTCTGTTAACAGCTCCAGCTGTCAGAGACATTGAAGTTTCCATAAAGTGAATCCATTTGCAGAGATTTAGCAGCATTTATCTCAAACACCRTGAAATTGGGTCAAGGCTACATGGCAGTGGGTCGCACACCTCTGCTCCCCTTTCCCTTCTGACTCTGCTCTGTGTATCCTTGACTGCCCTCRTACAAGGGCTTCCCTCACATGGAAGCCAGAGTGTTGGGGAGGACTGATATGCACTCAAATCTTACTCTGACATGAGTTTGGGATSCAGCCAACGTGACCTCAGAGCTGGGACTCATTTACAGTTTCTCAGTACAGGCACAGTCCCAGTTAGCTTTCTCTTTGATTCTCTGGCTTAATCTTATTTTTCTCATTCTTTCAYAGGTTTCCTGCTTCATTAAAACACTTTCCCAAATTGTTTCCTGCATATTTATTATCCCTTGTGGTAATCTACCCTAGCACTTTATTTGTACAACTGCTTGGACTTGACTGCATGCTGCCATTTGATACAAGAGGCAATATAGATGGGTTCTTTCTCCTATACGTGTGAGTTTAATAGTTGTTCTTTCATGTGGATTCCTCTGAGAGTCACTCTGCTTTTTCAAGAGTAAATCACACTCTGCATAAYGATCATAGCTGTCTATTTGGAGAATTTCTGCATGGCTGAAAAATGTGTGCATTTCTGAGTTCTCAGTCCTGCCATTCAGCTTCTTACCCTTCTTTCTCCCTCCTCCAAGTGTCCTTCCTCTCCTGGAGCCATCCCATCTTTTCACCTCACATTGCAGAACTTTCAAAGTTCTTGTCAGAGGAGGAAATTTGGGAGTTGAGAACTTACTACTCTGTACCATGTACAAAATACACACTGGTTTGTTCACCAAGAGAACTGATTTGGAATGAGCTTTGTACCAGGATGGACCTTAGAATAGCATTTTCTTTCCAGTAGAAATATCACCAGTACATATACATTTACAGTAAAATTTTAGCCACTCTGTTTAGGTTCACCACAATTTTCAGTTAGATTTCTTTTTATTTTCAGTGAAACCTGTGTCAATATGATTTTCACATTCTGCAAGAAATGTATTGTAGGAATATGATAGGTAGAAGTTAGTACACACAGTGCCCTTTGTAATTTGCAATTACACACACACACACATACAGACATACACACATGCACACAGAGAAACACTGCCTATAATTACAAACAAACATTGTTGACTCCATAAACTCTGGGCTGAGAGTAGTTAACACAGAAGAAAATGAGACATAAAAAGCTCTCTGGTAGTACTCCAGTACTGCAAAGAGAGCTACTGCTGTYTCCCCTCTGATTCCCCAGAAGGTGCCTGCATTTTTCCAGGTTATTTTAGTGAGTATTTAGTGAGCACATGCCTTGCTGGGTTGATCTTAGGCATTAGCTTTGTCAAAGAGKCTACTCCAACACCAGGACTTCTTGAGGTAGGCTCTTGCCTGGTTTCATCAGAACTCCCTCTACAGCTCAAGCTCTTCAAGGAAGACACTATTYACAGATGTGTGGTCACAGGGTCTGAGACCCCACTGAAAGAAATTAGACACAGCAGTAAACCACTAGTAACACTGATATTCTGAGAGCTAACTCAGATTGCAAGGAATAAGAAATACAAGAGGCGTGTCTGGTAGGTAAGACCCTGCCATCTTCAGGGTCTTAAAGATTGAGAAAATATGAAGACACTCCTGAACCCTCAAATAAAGATATTATRTTTGCTAACATGAAAACAATACAGGTAAGAATAGATTTCTATTGATTTACCTATGTGACAAGTTATATACTTGTAATTTTCAGTCCATTCAAACAATGAAGAGTCAGTCTTAGTCTAATACCTGTAAAATAGGTTTTGCAAATCAAGGCCATGTTTGCAAATCAAGGACAGGGAATTAAGCAACCTGATTTACTGGAAGGTGTCCCTGCCCATGAGGAGTTGGAACTGGATGGTCTTAAGGTCCCTTCAATCCAAACCATTCTATGAKTCTACAAATGTGAGAGTTTTAAAAAATAAAAWAATTTAAAAATATATAGGAAAACAGGAAAAATCTGTGGAATTTCTAAAGACTTTTGCAAAACATGACTGGATGACTCAGGTAAAATCTTTTCCCCAAGGATTAAGAAAAAGAGGTTTTCATTAAAATAGAGGACAAATAAAAAGAAATATGAAAATGAACTGCCAGGACATGAAAAATAAAATTATGGTGAATGGTATCTTGAATTTTTCACTCCTTTCCTGCTTCCTCCAATAACATTTCACATACATAGCAGGGATATTGCCTGGCTAGAGCAAAATGGTTTCCAACAGGACCCTTGGGACAGCCCTTAGGTCCCTCCAGGCCTCATTGCTGACAATGTTTTACCATCCTGGTGTTCAGGTAGGCTAACAGGGAAATATGTTTGTGCACTGCAGCTCTGTACCATTTCTTGGCTGCAAGTTATTGAGTTAAATCTCCCTCATCCTTTAATTTAMACTCTTATTGTTTGCAGTTCTCACTGTTCTAAATGTTCTAAGTGTTCTAAATGTTCTCAATGTTTGCAGCTTTGGCACTGCTTGTACCAAGTGCACCACAGGGACAATAAAGTCATGTTTTGTGAAATTACAAGGCGCTTTTATTTTTGCCTATCAGCCAAAGCCCTGCTGCAGTATCCACAAACCACACAGAGCAGATATYTACCTGATGGCAAACCCTTCACTCCTGCAACCCCAGATGCTGAAATAATCTATGTCTTTCAATCTAAAGATCCACAACATTCAGAATTTATGAGAGCACACAGGTAAAATCCCTACTATAGACCTATACCTCTTCTACAGCCAAAAATATCTTCAGATCACAGCAAAAACAAAAAATTCCCACTCTTCCTCAAAACAGGTGTAAAATACATTCTTCATGCTGAGTCCTGGCAGCAAAACCAGTGTTCAGGATGTCTTGATATCTTCTATTTTCCTGCTTGAAGATTTTTGGCATACTTTCCTTTCCTTATTCTCATAGCTGTTGTGTAGAAAACAAACAGTAGCCATTTGAAAATGGTGTTATTCAGCTATCTCAAGGCTAATGCCTGCCATCTACTTCTAMATTTCTCCAAGGTACACTTCTGTCTCATTCCACCTCTGCCAAGACTGCAGGAAGCAATCCTCTCCTAGAAAAGCATCCTCAGTACAAAGTTCTTCACCTGCAGCTATAGATGGTAAAGAGGGTTTCCCAGATAAAATATAAAAGAATGATGACAACAATTATGTTCACATCCTWAACCACACAAAGCAAATAGTTTTTTGTTCTCACTGGATTCCTGGAAAGTTTGCTATCCTATTATTAGGATTAGTAAAGTCTATCTATCTGTCATACAGAACAACGGGGAATAAACCTCACTCTGTGGAAAGCAAAAACTAAGTCCTTGCATTTCCTTTCACACAGTGAAAAACATTTGTCATGCAAAGCCATCAAGAATTCCCTGAGGACATGTAGACGTCAAAGCCTTTTTAATAATGCTGCTAATGATCATCTGAACAGGCCCTTGATTAGTGAGCTGCATGTRCAAGTTTCCACGTGGAGAATTAGTCTCTTAATGGTGAATGGAGATGCTATGACCAGGTGAAAAAGTTGAGAATGCAGAGAGGTAACTAATAATTGTTGATTGTTTAGGGATATTAAATATAAATAAATAAAGAAATAAATAAACTTGCTGCAGAAATAAACCACTATGAGGGTATGAGGGAGAACAACTATGCAACTTTCTAAAGAGCATTTCCATCCCATTTTTGGCTAATTTCCCCTAATTTCTAAWAAACCATGTACCTTGGAAGCAATTCCACAGGACTGAGGGTGGGAAGTATARAATTTATCTACTCCTAATGCTGAAATCACGGTTTGGAAGAATTTGTAATATGAGGAAGCAGTGATCTAAAGTGAACAAGAGCCAGGTACTTCTCTAAAAAACTGATTAATGACAGTTTGCTCAAAATTTTTACTTTAAAGAATCTCTGTAAGACATAAATGCTCTTTGTGCTGTCAGTTTTGAGAAGAGAATTTGAATTATATTTGCATGAGTAAATCTACATCRTTTCCAAAGAATACCCACAGTGCATCTGATTTTTTACTTCTTTGGAATTTGTATAGACTTGTAGCATTTGATTTGGTGGYCCAMAACAAGCATCTGGTGGCACTTGAGRTATCCATGGTAGGCCTGCCTAGCCACCTGTATGGTCTGCCAGATCAGATTGAGATGGGAATTTCATAGGCCCTGTAGCTTCCATCCCCAAATGGCACTATTTCCTATGTTTAGGACCTTGCCAGACTGCCAGGTTTAAAAAAAGAAGGTACAGAACACAAAAAAGTCACATAATTTTATTTAGTCTTCTATTTGTACTTTAAATATAAATAGCTACATAARGAAATAGGGTGGAGAAGAAACATGTTCAGAATCTGTATTGTATTTAATTTTTTTTAAAAAAGCATTAATACCCATCCTGCTTACCATTAAATAAAGAGCTGAAAACAACAGAAATTATTATGCCAGTAGGGTATCATCAAGCCTGAAGGCTATTTTTGGTGTTACTAAAGTGTCAAGAACTACCTTTGCCCTGAAAGGCCACCTGCTTTCAGTTTTGGATTGTTTTAGTCCTTCTGGAACATGCCAGCATAGTACTCCATGGGAATAAAACATTTGCTTCATTTCTGCCTAAAGGTGAGATTGAAACCATTTGTTTTTAAACCTCATGCTGTCATTTATAATTAATGGTATGACCCTGACTACAGAGCTTGAAAGGAGTATATAAATTTTCAACTGCAGTGCTCGTTTTGTTGTTTGGCAACTAGCCAGTTTCTTAAGCTTTTATCTTTGAATACAAAAGGTTATTTCTAGAGATTGAGTGCTTAATTTATTTTCAGTACTTTTCTTATTTTCATCTGCTAGGAACAGCAGTGGATAGCCTTTTTCAAGCTGTKTGTTAAACCAGTGTCCCCCAAATCAGACTAGAGAGATCAGTTTTCTTTCAAGAGGAATACACACCAGCACCTCTTTTGCCATCTTACTTTTTTTTTTTTTTAAATAGTTGGTCTGGCAATGCATTGCCATTTTTCCAGAAATGCAAAGGGCCATTTCTTTCATGATGGATGTACCAGCACACCAAAACAATAGCCTTGTCACTCTGAAAGYCAGAGATCTAAAGGAAATGAAGGCCCTGTACAATACCGTAAATATGAACTATGCAATTAAAGTAACACTTGGTGGTTGGAAGGAATTGCCCTGTAATTAGATTATTGTAATGTGTGTTTGAACATGCTGAACTGAGCTGAAAAAAGTACACATGGGGCACAAGCCTRTGCTCCTGGAAATCACTGGAAGTTTAGCTACCCACTTCCCTGGAAGGCAGAATTGATCCTTACTTTTTAAGTTTTGTTTACAAACRTTATATTGTCCACAAAATATTTTTCTCAACATCAGCATTCTCTCAAATGGAACAGGATTCCTCAATACTCCCAAATGTAAGCTATTTACACAAAAAACTATAGTTTCCTGTATGGCTCATTCCTCTCTCTTCAAAAATGCAGATGTCACAAAGGGAAAGACACAGACTTKTATTTTTAGAGCTGCATTGTTGTTCCCTGTGCCCCGCTGGTAGACCTGTGATTTAAAAGAATGAGTTCAAATCACAGGTACCTAATTGAAGCAACAGCATGTACAGTCAGGATCACATTGCCCTGAACACAGCCTTTTCCCCCAACTCTCAAACAATGGCACCACCAGCTACAGCTGCTAGGAAATAAAACAAAAGTTATGGGCAGAATCAATATCTTGTATTCATTTTCTTTTGGAGGACTCCATTAAAATTTTAAGGTACAATTCATGTCTAAGGAATATAAAATTTCTGAAGACACCAGAAAGGACCTTATTTTCCACATGGAAAAAACACATGGGAGATGAGTGGTTTGAACACTCTATTAAACCCTTAGAACTGTAAATTAAGGCAAAATGCTGAGGCCTTAGTAAAAGTGAAAGACCTGTTTGTCTTTAGACTCATTTTGCATGTAAAAAGGTGAAACAGACTGCAARGAGGAAGGAAAAGTTTTGTTTTTCTCATCTCTAAGCATGCCAATCCCTGCATTTGTACAAGACAACACACAGATCACAATAAGATGGCAGAAATACTTCCACAGACCCCCTGATTTTGCCATGCTGGCTTTTCTTYCTGAAGGCCTTCCAAACCAGCAATTCCCCTTTTCGTTCTGGAAACAGAGAACAATGGGATAACTACTTCCTTCTGTAAAAAAGGATGTGATTGATGTCATGTCTTCACCAGCAAGGAAGGCCTTGTCCCTTATTTCAATAAGAATTCAGTTGAGAATCATGAGCCTTCACAGACACATCTCAGGAAATAGATGACACAAGTATAAACTTTTAAGATTAAGAGAGAGGAAAAACTATACCCTCGTTTATTAAAATAAAGATACAGTGAGGGTGATCTTAAATGTCATGCTTARGTCTTTTCAAATGCTCTTAATTTGACATAAATAACTTAATGTAATTCTCCAATTTTCACATAGCCCAAGGGCCTTCCAACTCACTACCAAGCYTGAAAAAATACACCAAAAATTGCTATTATTATCTTGGTTGCCTTAGGGGAAAAAAAAAGTAAAAGGGAGGTAATTAGTTATTACACATGTGTGAATGTCATTAGATGTTTAGTGTGATATGTAAACTGTCTGCTAATTCCATTGGAGAACGAAACATTGTTCAAAGATAAACATGTAGGGCCAGAAGTTACACATTTCTTTCTCTCAGAGATCAAGGTTTCTATRTGTTTTGGAAGTAAATACTCCATGTATTTTCCTAGAGTTTTATGCGTATTACCCCAAAATATCACTTTTATCAATAGAGTAATATTTTCACAGGTTTATTAGCTATTTGATAATGGACTCATGTCTWCTTCATTAGTATGAAAAAAAAAAGATAGGAAAAAACTTCAAGTGTTTTGGCCCATGAAACAGAACACTAATTATGTGGATGTCTTGGGYTGCAATGCAAGATGTAACCAAAAGTATATATTCTATTTGCCATCTGTTGAAACCAGTCAGGGAGGTGTTTTTCTTTCTCTCTTCTATGACCCAYTCMTCATAACTCTGGGGGGGAAGGAGTGGGAGTCCTATGTTAACAGGCCAGCTGTTAAAACCAGGTGGGGCAGTGTTCTTTGTCTCTTCCACCACCCATCCTCCCTCCAGGGAGATATCTGCTGTTAATAGGGCCATTTAAGGCTCACTGCATGACTGATAAAATTACATCATCCCATTGTGAGATGCTCCACCCAGTGGGAGGAGCCAAGCATTCCCACCTGGATAAAACCTGGGACTCAGAACACCAGGRCAGTTGGTTTCCACTGGATTTTCCAGAGGAAGACTGGACTCAYGTCATCACCACTGGACCTTCAGAAGGAAACTAAACTCTTCTACAGGATCATCTCTGTTCCAACCGAACCACATCTGTCACTTCAGGAGGACTTAATTGGACTGCTACCAACACCCTGATCAACAGGGTGCCAGGTCATATTCTGACTCTGTTAGTGGTTTGGGTTTTTATTTTTAGGGGTTTTTTTGGTAAGTTTGTTTTTTTTTTTACTACTACATTTTGATTTTTAATATTTCTAGTAAAAGACTGTTATTCCTATTCCCACATTTTTGCCTGAAAGCTCCTTAATTTCAAAATTAAAATAACTCAGCAGGAGAGGGTTTGCATTCTCCATTGCAAGGATGGCTGGGGCTGTCCCTGRCAGACACCTGTCTTTGCAACCAAGACAGCAGAATTGATTTTAGCTCTCTTGAGTGGAAACCCCACAACTAAGTAGTGAAAGTCAAGCATTAATATGATCCAAACAATAGCATTGTTCAGTTACTTATAGAGTCATTTAAATCCAAAAGTTGAGATAGGATTCTTTTCAGTTCTATACTGGGGCAAAAATCATGTAAGGCTGAAACTCACATYTGAAAAAAAAGGAAAGAAAATAAAATATGTTACCAAGGTCTTTTTGTATTTCAAAACACTAAGATTTAGATGTCTTTATTAAATCAGTGTCRTTTTGAGGAGTCCTTACAACACATTTATTATTTTTACTCACAGAAATCAATTAATGATTTCCCAGGTCTGTACAAATTGTTATAGAGAGGAACATCTAAGAATCAAAGAAACTACTTCATTTTGCCAAATATTTGGTAGTCAAGCTTGAAAATAAGGTGTTTAGTTTGATGCTCTCTTTGTAAGATATCWTCTGATGGATTCATTSTCAAATCAGAGCATACTTTGGTGGTCAAGGTTARCTTTCTCTTGACTTAGATTCACTGGCTYTGCCAGYTGTTAGTTGTCGTTAAATCCTTTCTTTTCAAGGATGGAAAAGAGAGKTATACACAGTGTTATCCAAACAGAAGTCCTGTCTGCCTTTCCAAGGACTGATGTTCCTGCTTTCTAAGGGAGACTTTTGCAGGCTTAAACATCCCAGATTCAAGTTCAGGGTCATTCTATTCAGAATATCCCTAGCYTGCTCATGCTCTTCACAGGATGATATTTTCTTTCTTTTTCTGCAGATGTGAAGRGGGAACAAACAGACAAGAGAGAAAGTTGTGTATTAAAGAGAAGRGGTAGCACAGGAGAATGAGGGAAAACTAAAAAGATAGGGGAGAAGAGATGGAGAAACAAAGCAAATAGCCTAAATTTAAAGTAATAAGTSTAGTTCTCATTGGGCTAACTGTACACTGACTTACCACTGTCAACTAAACAAGCAGCTGGCAAAATATCTTTATGGATMCTTCTAAAAAAATTTAAAACTCTTGAATTTGCCTCTGACACCGCGTAGTTATATTTCCTCTTTTTTATTCCTTTTTTTTTCTAATTAGGCTGGAGGATGGGGTTTCGGAAAGCAGATTGTAATTACTCCACCAGATTAATTTTCTTAAGATCAAGTCTTTTCTCAGCAGAATGAAATATAGTSATGATATCTCATCACCGTCTCTATCCTTATCTCAGTGAATAATCTCATTATATTCCGTACCCAATTTCCTTTCATGACAGATCCTCAGCTTATACTGATTGGTATAATTCTRTGGAAGGATCAGGTCTATGTCTATATTTGATTTGTAAGTGTCCTATAGAAGAAATAGCTACAGGTTATTGCATCTTGAAGTAGGTATTATTAATTTAAAGATTAAAARATATATCACATTTAATTGTAGTTTCACATATATCACAGTAATGTAACTTCTATCACTTCATGTAAGTCTGTTTTGATTAACATAAATATAAATTAAATGAAAATCAGACCAACACTTGTAGAAATGTGGGACTTCAGCTGTATTGGTCAYTTTACTGTTGTGCTCAAACCTATGTTTTCACACACAGCATGTTGTACATTTATATTAGAGGATCTCAGCACTTTTTGAAGACTAAAGGATGATACTTCACAACAAGTGTATCAAGTAAGGATTACTGCTACTTTTATTTTTCATCTACTGAAGGTTACAGCAGATTTGGGTTTATTGATTGATGTGATAGATAGCTTTTTATGTTGAGCTCAGAAATTGAATGGGTGCCTTTGTTGCCAGTTGATGCAGTTTAAAGAATAGCAAGAAGGCATTCTGTATTTTCTATATATAAACAAGAATTTCTCTTTTMTATATTTAAACAAGAAACRTTGGTGACRTGCTCCTTTACTATGCACATGAGAACACCATAGAAATACTAGGAATGTTTTTTTAATGTCTTTCTTTAATACCTAATTTCTACCATCCCTCCCATGCTATCTGCATTCTCYCCTTGTTTTTTTGTTACCTCCCACACAGTATCCACAGCATCTGAACRTGCCTTAGCAGTAGCACATGGCTGTACCTCTCTCTGCTACCAACAGCATCATTCACATAAGAGTTACAGTCCTTGTCAGCCTGAAGACATGAAGAAATAGAAATTCTTTAGCCCAGCTCCTCTATGGATTTTGTCATTGTTTGACAATGAAGCATAAGTTTAGTAGCATATCTGTATTTTATGGGCACTGACAGAAGAGCAGGACCAAAGCTCGCAGTAAGGGTAATTGTGGGAACATCATCTGTCAGCTGTGGACACAATTCCCAGTTTGCTCTTAGCACAATGATTTCAGCTGGCCCRATGCACATGTCAAAGCCAGCAGCTTTGGAAAACTTGACACTATTTCMTTCACAGCTCTTTCCTCTGCAAATGAATAGGTTCAGCACATCATAAAAAGCCATTGCTTCCATCAGGGAAGGGATGACAAGTCAGCTCAGGCTGTATCATAGCTTTAGCACAAGTGTTAGCCTGAYCCTCTGCTCGGAGTCATCTCAAGGCATCAGCCAAAGACCAAGGCCACACACTGTGACTGATGATGCAACACATGCATGGTATGATCAGACTTCACATGACAATTTCTTGCAATGGAGAGTGACTTCTCATATCAGCATGGAATTTGTGACAAATCCAGCACACTGTGCGTTTGAAAATGCAAAATCGGTGTAGAACTGAATAGGAGAGCTCTCTCCATGAAGGATAAGTTTCTTTTTTAAATTCAGTRTTGTATAGACCACAGCTGGTTGTAAAGGCCCACACAGCCACTTGTTTGCTCCTCCTTTTCCAGTGGGATGAGGAAGAGAACTGGAAAAACAAAAGCAGGAAAACTTGTGGGCTAGGATGAAGAAATAGATGGAGGAAAGAGGTGTAGAAATAAGTGATGCAAAGGCAATTTCTCACTGTCTTCTCCAAGCAGATCAACACTCAGCCAGCTCTGAGCTGTGACTACATCCCATACCAACCACTCTCCATGATTTTTATGGCTGAGCACAGAGTTTTCTAGCATGGAGTAGCCCTTTGATCAATTCAGGTCAGCTGTCCTGGTTGCCTTTCTTCCCAGTTTGTGCAAATGCCCAGCTTCCTGCAGGGGCAAAGTGGGAAAAAGACAAGTTTTGATGTCATGCAAGTACTGCTCAGCCACAGCTAAAATGTTGGTGTGTTAGCAGTTTGGGTTTTAGCCACAAATCCCAAACACAGCACYAYATGGGCTGCTGTGAGGAAAACTAGCTCCACCTTAGACAAACCCAGCTATTGAAAAAAAAATCATGTGTGCAATAAATTATCGATAACAAAGAGAGCTAATAGTCTGCAATGTCTTCAGTCTTGCCCAATGTAACAGGCCACCTACCTAATTACTATCTGCACTAGATCTCAAAGTAGTAATACTTTTTTCTGTAATAATACAAGACCCACATAAACTATTGATCCTTTCTTAATTTTGTGCTGTGCTTCCCTTGAACTTTCATCTTTTGAGAAAAMACCTGAAAAGTTCTTCATCCTTGTTTCAGTGGTTATCTCAGTGCCACTATTACAATGATGCTAGAGTAAATTGAACTTTAAGGAGAATGTGTAGTAAGCCAAACCCCATTTACTTCAGCAGAATTTTTCTCACTCTAATGAACTGCCGTTAGTCAGACATGACCCTGGCCTTACATCATTAGCTTTTCTGGAATTTTATAGTATAAGAAATTGCTCACTGGTAATCAGGGATCATTTTTTTTTTGAAAAGAAGAAATAAATATACTACTTCTAGTAACAAATGCATGGGTGCAACACTTGATGCACTATAAGACAGAAGAGCTGCAAATTTTACTTACCTTTCCAGAGTATTAATTTGTCTTCAGATAAATAGGAAACTAAATTCCATAGAACTGTTAAACTGGTAAATTCTACCACTAAAATAACTGAATATTTCCTGAATCCATTTAAGTTTGAATATGATTCATGAATTCTTTTCCCAGATCCTTCCATTTGCCAACTCCTTTGTGGGAGTTTGAGGAGAAAAAACAAATGCTGCATTTGCAGTTCTATTAGCCTTTCTGTATATTCCYTCAAAAGAAGTGCCCTTTATGAATTCACCAAAGGCTTCATGACCCCAGGGAAGGATGGATAGTACCTTATTTATGGAAGTCTAGAGAATTCATTAGTCAATGTCATTTTCACAAGGTCTAACTCAAATGTTCCTTTTCACAGCAAGAGGRATTCAGAGAACTGCCAAGCAGTAGAAAACTTCTAAAAGTTTGTTTTCAAGGACAAGACACAATTTTGGGGAGCAGTCACTGGCATGATTCTTTGTGCCAAGAACTCCAATGTTCACACAGTCAACAGCAATGGAAAACAATGAGGCTTGAGACAAGGAACTACTCATTTGAACATGGAAGTTGGCTTCTGGATAGTCACCACCATCTTCACMAAATTTAATATGACATTCCAGGAAATGGTATTTATTAGTGCTTAGTGCTTCCCATGCCTAGACAATTTGTCTGATGAAAGTGACTTTTGARTTTGACTGTGAGATTGCTTCTATCACCTTAATTCAAGCCTTTGCAAGGTAATAGAGACAGTTATCTTAACAGTTCCACATAATATTGCTATTATAATTTAATTTGTACAATGCAGCTATAGCCCAACCAATGGTGCACTGGACATGTAACTGAGTTCTCCAGATCTCATTAAAAAGCTTACTATTTGACTTTTAGACCATTTTCAAGACTAAAATGATTATTGTGCTTTATATATTGCAAATATATATTTTTAATAATTTGAGTAAGATTCTTGAATAACCAAGTAGTCTAGTRTACTTTCTAACACTCCTGTTGACTATTATGGGCTTTTTATGGCCATAAAAGATTCACTTTGGGAATCTTATTGAAAGAACTTTTTCTTGCTTTTTTTTTTAGGGACATGGTCTCTTCACAGTTCTTACAATATGTAGGAAATCGAGTCACAGAAAGGAGTGATGGATTTTGGGTGCAATTTTCCAAGAAGAGTAGTTCCCAGGATATTTTATTGCACGATTCACAGAAAAGAACATTTTTCTAAAGTTGTAGCTGCTGGAATGGAAACCTATAKGACTGCATAAGAATCTCAGCTTTTGTTTTAAATTACTTCCTAGAAATCATGATTACTGAAAAATTGTTTAAATTAGAACCATTTTACTTCTCAAGACTTATAGAAACAGAAGGAAATACAAAGAATAAGGCATTCATTTGTTTAAATTTTCAGCTATTTAATCCTCCCTATTACTTTTTTCAAGAGTGACTCGTGATTTTGAACTTGCACAATTAGTAATACTTATTTTCAAAACTAGAGTTTTGAATATCAGAATTTATTTAGGTACCCACATTTACACACATTGTATCAACTTTTTTTTTTCTTTTTTTAATCTGGGTTACCTTGGAAAAATTCCTCTTTTTGATATTAATTTACATGGAAGATTTCAGACTAGTCTGAAAACACTGAAACCTTAGGAGGCTCCTGTGCTGTTTTGTCACTCTATTCATTTTTAATCGCTGAATCCTCCATCCAAGTGCTTACCTATGGGAAGAGTCACAGATCAAAGGGTCATTGTACTCCAAGAAAATTGACACCCTTTGATCATTTGGCAGTTGTTTTTCTCAGGCAGTGCGGGCCATCCTCCCCCTCTCCTGCATTCCTCCTCACACACATGCAGCTTATTCCAAGCAGATGCTAGCTAGTGCATCTGCCACTTTGATTCTCAAATGACTTTCAGAACCATATCTGCTCTGTATGAGCTAGCCRCCTTTGAGGCTTTCTTCATGTTCACTTCTTCCTACTGTATGTTTTCATCCTTGTCCACTTCCTCTGTCCCACACGTCTCCATCTTGCTCTTTTGCTTTCCTTCTTTATCTTCCTGTCGTCAGTATCTTTTCTGAATTGCTGTCTTTTCTTCCACTCCCTATTTATTCTCATTTAAGAAAATGCTGAGCCAGAAAGCAGCTTAACATTTGGTAATTGTAGATAAGGACAGAGAGATTAAGTGATTTGCCCAAGGCCACACAGAAATTCTGTGGCAGAAAGGTGAATTGATTTTAGGTCTCTATGACTCAACAGACTCATAAAAGAAGTCTTATTTGAAGGATATATTTTAAACATCAAATCAAAGTTTGAGTCCAAATAAAAACAGCTCCAATTACAGGGCTGCTTTTATCTGCAGTTTCATCTTAGCACACAGGGCTGTGTCTAGACTTCCCAGGTGGGGCATGCCTGTCTGACTCACAGGCCTGGCTTTTCTTTCCTTCGATCTCATTTACAGCATGGCTGAGGTACACACCCAGCCCCACCAGCTGAGGGCTGCAATATAGATGTACACATATAGGGTGAGTGTCAAAGCTCATGTTGCCAAAGAGCAGTCTCTGAAAAGTACAAAGTTCTCAAGGATTTGGTCCTTGTCAATCTAATTATTGAAGCACAACATTTTTTCCTTATTTTAACAAAGAAATCATTTTTTGAAATATAATMATTTGTTGATGTCAGAGACAAACCACCGGTTTACCCAAGGCTTCATTGGTATGGCTTCCAGGTACAGAGTAGGTGTTTGCTTGTATCAAATTTCTTAATGGAGTGATAAACAAAGCTGTTTACTTACACACTTCAAACTAGAGTATAATGTTGCTCTCTGCTCTACTCTAAGCCGAAATGTCATTATCCTTGGCACAGAGCTACTAGATAATTTCGTCAGCCTCTCTGCAAAAATTAGCTTTGCAACAGTATTGAATTCTGGGGGCTAAGCCAGTGCTTTGGCCTGCCACAGGGTAACTTTGTTTTGCAGCCACCAGAGAACGTTCTCTTAGAAAAACAACAACAACACAAGTTTATGATTCACTTCCAGACTTTGTTCACCTAAATTACTTGTTTGTGCACTGTGGAGGGAAAACAAGAGATTCCAGAAACTCGCACACACAGCATGTCCTTGTTTATGCCTTTTAATTAYATAATATATGCACACATAAATATGTAAGGAAGGGCAAGGTGATCTTTCTGTGAGGCTTTTCAAGTTAACTGTCTTTTACACAGAAGAAGCACAGCCTGCTGTAAAKGAAGCTGTATGACAGAGGGAAAGTGAGCAGTATTTTGAGTTTTCTTTTTATTTTTTAATCCTGAAACCTGATYTGAACTGAAAGCATGACTCCAAATGTGAGTTGTTTGGGGGAAAAAATAAAGTTGGGAATTCAAGACATTATTTTTTCCTCAGAGGTGTCTAGTACAATGAAACTGTAGAGCTTACCAATGTTTAAAAAAATAAACGTCCGTTTATCTCAAAATTCTTACCTAATATGTAAAAAAAGCCTCAGCTTTTCATGAAGGAGTCCTAGAAATCTGTATATCCTTTTTTAATTCTGACAAGTGTTTTGTTGTGTTCATTCTCCCTCTGCCCTGTCTGTTCTGTTCCCTGCTGTATGAGTTTCAATGAGCAATATCTCACTCAGAGAGACTGGGTGCAGGGAAAGATAATTGATGATGGAGAGAAGACTGAAATCCAAACTAGGAAATCAGAAACTTTGAACTCAACCAAATTGCAAATTCYTTGTGACACTTCTGGTGAAATCAAAGAAATTTTGATTGGAAAAAGARCAGTAGACTTTTCTTGGCAATGTTCCAGCTAGAGATGGGTAAAATTCACGCAGTTGTTTATATTATGATAGCACCCAAAAGTTCCAAATCACAAAGRAAAATGTTTCCTATCCTCAAACACTGATAATCTGAGATGAAGTAACGTCCTATAACRTTAAGGATGCATTTAGAGCTCTTCAGGGACTTTTACAGAAATAAAATATAAGTAAAAAGAAGATATTGAAGATCAGTATAAAAGAATAGTAGAAGTACAAAAACACAGTTTTCATGGAAGACTTTACAGAAGCTGAGGGGATAAAAAGCAACAGGAAATATGGGAGGCAAGGAAAAGGATTCAGGTAGGACCTTGAGTAGACAGAGGAACACATCACCCCATTAATAGAGCAAATAACAGCTCATTTCATCCCTTATCACACAAAAAAAAAAGTAAACAAGTAATAAAAAATATTGAATTTTAATGATGGGATAGGAGCAGAGGATGAAACAGAGAAATAACAGGTTAYCAAATATACTGGATGTACTCATGTGGACAAACCCTATTGAAATGCACTCAAGAATACAGAAGAAATGAGGCAAAGTGATTTCTGATCTGTTAGAAAAGTCCTGAAGGACTTGTAAGAGGCAGAAGACACTCCAAAGCAGTGAAGAAAGGAAGGAAAATAAAGCATTGCTGAGGAGAATTGAAAGGAATTTTGAGAGAAATGTGTCAGTTACATTGCTTTAATGTATTTAAAATATCAAAATACATTCTTGARCAGCCTACTTGTATGGATTGAAAAATTATCAAGTGGTAAACCATTATCATTTTCCAGTAACGCACTAGTATAATTTTCTTAACCAGGACAACTGGCCTATTGAATAAGGAAGTGATTTAGAATTAATTAGAGAAGGCATAATATGTGAATTATCTTGTCTTGAACTTCAAACTACTCTACATGGAGAAAACTGGGAAATTTGGCTTCTACTAAATCCATGYCATAAGACTGGTACACACTGCTGGGGAAGAAAACTGACTTTTAGGCAGTTACAAATGGTTTCCTAGATAAATAGTGGTCTGGAGGGTCTAGAAATAGTGCCCTCCTCTACATGTTCTGATCTTAGCCACATTCAATATTTTTAAAGCACTGCTTTGGGTAGGTGTCTGAATTTCTTCTGTCATTATTTTTACTGTCTAGTAARGTAGTTCTAATGTATACTCTGTCTCACTAGAAAAAAAAATTCAGCTGCTTGAAAGATCTGAAGAACAAGMTCATGGACAGGCACAGGGGGTCTTCTTCCAGATACTTTCAAAGGCAGCTATTTTTCATCACTGGTTAATGAAAACATAGGCACTTAGGAGAATGACTTTTCCAAGCATCTAAATTGCAGATGCTTAAATCAGAAAAGCTGGATTCAATCCCTTGCTAATGAAATTGAATACACTTCTAGATGTCTTAGTTATTCTCAAAAGTGAGAGYTACAAAGCAGTTGGAGGAATAGAAGTTGAATGATCTAAATTAATTACCAAAATTACTTCAAATTGATAGATGATATGCAATAAATACAAGTGTACAGATTGCTCTGAGGAAACACAACTTGATTCTGCAAATAAAAAAATAAGAAATATGTTTAATTACCATGCTTCAACTAGAAAAGAAAAGTGAATCATAAMTTGAATTTATTACTCCTGCAGAAAAAGACAGCCCTTATTCTGATTTTAATGACTATAAGCATTTAATAACTACTTAGACAAACATTTTCAGGGAGTGTTTGGGTACTTGCTGCTCCATGGGGGGATGCTAAAAGACTTGTTGAGATCATTTTGACTACTCCTTTGATACAGTAAATACACTGGAAGAAATACAGGATATAAATCAAAAGCTTTATTATTCACATTTGATAGATGGARAATCAAACTATATAAAAGGGAAGTAACCTACATGTGGCAATGTCAAATGTCTAYGGCAGCAAGCCAGGGATGGGATGCAAATCTGTTAAGCCACAGTCTGGAATTTAACCACAAAACTGTCTTTTCTCTAGCCTTTATATTCAATTTAGACATCTTCAAATGTCTGGATGTTTATCCAAAGCCTATCAGGAGTGATCTTCCCCCTCAGAATACGTCCCTTTGCACAACAGGCCTGGCTCCCCATCCTGAGGGAACACCTAGTAGGTCCTGTCTCCTCTCTCACATTTACCGTGTCATTTTTAATACTTGGTGAAGACTCTCACTGCCCTGCCAGGCCTGTCTCTCCCACAGGCTCCTGTGTGCTGATGGAAAAATCACTTTGCATTCTGGATGGCGTCAGCCCCAAGGTGCATTTCGGGTCAGCTGGGAGGGCTGAGGGGGCAGCTCAGGGCACTGGCACGGGCTGGCAGAGACCTCAGTGTCCAGAACATGCTCTGCTCGTGTTACAAGAAAGCCCTGTGAGGTTTAAAATCTGCTTCCGTCAGAAGCTTCCCGTTCAGACAAAAGCTAACCCAGCTTTTGAAGGTGTTAACTGYACATGGAAAAAATGATGCTTTTCCAAGAAGCCAGGCAGTGATTACATTTTCTAAATCTGCAGTCATTTTCCAGTAACAAATAAATAATCAAAGACTGCAAATTCTGTGAAAAAATAATAATGTTGAACTAAAGGAAGCAATTGCCATTTCAAACCAATAAAATGTAGTTCCTTGTATTTTCATGTTAAATAAAAACAAACATTTTTCCCAAGGAAAGCAACAGCTAAGCTGTTTGTTTTTATATTCACTTGGATCCTCAGATCTCTTCCAGGCAGACTTGTGGATAAACAGGTTTGTTTACAAAAAATCTGCTCATTACTGCATCAGYTCTATCTATGGTGTCTTGGTTTCAGATGAAGCTGCTCTGAAGACATTTGTTTRCTTAAAATTAGGGGGTGCACATTCTAACAGCTAAAACCAGAGGGCTGCAGTGTCACAAGTGGGGTTCTTCAGTAATTCTTTCAAACCTGTAGACTCATCTTGAAGCAATTAAACYTTAAAATTAACCCGACAAGAAAAGTCAATAAACATTAAATATGTAAACCCTTTTTGTCTTTCTATTTCCTGTTGTGTTTGACACTATTCCAAATGAAGGYTGCTAGCATTGTTTACACAGGGTTCCTAAGAACTGGTGAAGGCTACGTCTAAATAACACTCTGCCTCCCACCTGYTTTCAAAAAATTCATCTGTTCCAGGGCACACAATTCCTCTGTAATGCTGGCTTTCCTCTGTCTCACCTTTGTGTGAGACAGTGTTTAATTTAACTGTTTTAATTAGTTTCTAGGACTGCATCCATCTCTGAGAATATGCTGCCCCAATGCTTCCAGGTAAATACTAAAATGTGTTTTGCATAATGATTCTGTATTTTTATTTCTGTCATCTCAATAAGGAAGTTAATTGGGCGGGAGGGGAGAGACTTGGCAGACAATAGTACACAGCCATCTTCACCCAACTGACAACTGTGTTAATAGGCTTTTTAAAAAATGTGTTACACATCACCAACTTGACATAGAACAGCTGTGTCCAGACAGAGAACACTAAAAAATACCACCTGGTAAATGATATATTCTTCATGGATAACAACTTGTCTTTGGAAAACCAGAGATGTCACTTTTTCTGCTTTGTTAAAGATTGATGGCCACCTATTGAATGAGAATGTACTTTTAAATTGGAAAGCATCTTATTCAACTARTGAATACTTTTATCCTCATGTTCAGCATAGGCAGAATTAGAAGACAGAGGGTGTTCTTCAGTTACTGCAGTTGTCTGCACTACCAGCACAGTTTGGGGGCCTTGTTTCAGGGTATTTTTCTTCAGTGGGCTTTTTTTTGCCCCATCTGATAAGCTAACATTTCCTTTTTGCCAGTGGACTAATGCAAATTATCCTTTCTCTGTGGGGTATTGGTCATCAGTCATAGTGACAAGGGACAAAATGGTCAAAATATTGCTGAAAAGGAATCTGAAGTTGATCTGAAATACAAAGRGTCTGATGATTTCMAATGAATGTCTTCTCTTCATGACAGGACTCATAGAGATTCAGGACAACTTGCTTTTGTAGACTGCAGTGAACAACCTCGATGCAAAAAGAGATTAAGCTGAAACTGCATTTTATTAAACCAGCAGTCATGTGCTGACACTGAGCAGCAGCTAATCACAGCCAAATGTCCTTTGGTTGTGCAGCCTACACAAAATTCTCYTTTCTTATGCATAATATGGATCCTATTATTATTTCCCTCTTTCCTCTTGCATTCATATTTCCCCAGACCAGGGCAGCACTACTATTATTTCCCCCTTTTACCATTGTCTGTACAGTTCCTATTGTATTGACTGCCTGGAGTGTCTTTCTTCTTSCCTTCCTTCAACATGGGCTGCAAAGCAGCACGCTGCTTGGGCTTTCTTTTCACTATTCATTTGTGAATTTGCATGCTTTGTAGTGCAAACTTTAATTGGAAAGCACTGTCCTTTTTTTAAATGGCAAGTGTGAAAGAGAATCCATTTTCAATGCACTAGTTCTCCCTGCTTTAGAACCATGAGTGTTTCTCTAGTGACAGCGCATGGYCCATTAAGCAGCACATAAATGTCCTCCTATTTACTTCTCATTCTGAAAATGGAGGAAGGAAATAATACTCAGAAGAATAATTTTTCTTCCTAGAACTCCAAGATTTTCCAGTATCCTTAGAGCTATTTTTTTCTCTTGGGAATAAATACATGGCACACTGTAGAGGCCAAATCCTTAATAGCTATAATTAGCAATTATTTTAATTAATTTTCAAGTAAAATYATATTTATAAATATTCAGCTTGTAAAGGATGAGGTTGATGCTGAACTTACATTAGAGTCATACTATTAGCTAGTATAATGTCACAATGAAGTCACCACAGRCCTTGAAAGTATATTTCTATGTTTGTGTGTGAGAGAGCATAAAAATAAAACACATTTAAGAGTTAGGTTTGCAAAGACACCCATTCCAGCATTTATACTGACTTTGCATTTTCTAGTGAAATATCATGGCCTTCTCTCAGGATGTACTGTATTTTCAGGTCTATATTAAAAGGGCCTTTTTGTCTGTCTGCTGATTCAGACAACTGTAGTGCATAAAGGCTCCAGGTAGCAAACACAGCCTTGCTTTTCAAGGCAATCAGAATGACTTAGATTTAATAAAGAGCAATCCAAGAGTGACTAGGCCTTAAAACTTACCTGTGTTTTACTGGAAAAYAGCAAAAAATAGCGTGGGAAATGTGGTTGTATGTGGAAAAGTGGACATACCCATAGATAATAGGATAATTCTCCACCTGGAGGCAAAAACTTTCTTTTGCTATAAACTAAGAACAAACAAAGCAAAACTTTATTCTAACCACATGTTGATGAGGTTAAGTACAATGATCATCTTTACTGTGCCARGCATAATCAAGTTGTCATTATAAATTAGTACGTTCTAAAGAAACTTTTSAATCTTTGAATCAAAGTATTAGGAATCCTTGTAAAGTATATAGGGGATCTAGGGGAAGCTGCCTGGAGACATGAGCCAGTCAGGAAATTTTTGGTACCAGATATGGAGATATGTGCACAGAATCTCATCTGTGCCAAGTGGATACCTGTGTGTCTGGGTTGTATGGGTTTGGAGGAGATACAATAGCAGTGTCTTCTTGATGAATACAACAGTGGTCTTTGCTCCTGTGTTCACTCCCCAGTGTGTGCAGCACTTTCTCCCTCACCAGTCTGACCCAGTTCGCAGAGTGGTCCCTCACATGTGCCCTGTCTTTGTCCCTGGTCCCCTTCAAGTGCAGCTGGATTAAAGCTCCCTCATGGAACTTCACACAGAGACCCTTCCCACTTTTTTGTTGCCAAGGGATTACAGCTCCTTGGTGTGTGTGAGTGAGAGTGCTTGTGAGAGTGAGTGCCTGTGACACCGAGCAGCTCCCTTGCTGGGGATGCTTCCAGGAGGTTGTGGCACCCTGACTGCCTCCACCCGCACTGACAGGCAGGTGTGCAGGCAGCTGATGACCCAAGGCCAAGTATCTGGTTTGTGTAAGGAGAGATCATGATCTGAGATTGGTGGCAGCCTAGGCGTGGGCACAACCCATGCAAGGAGATGACATTGCCACAGTGCTCAGGTACTTTGTGCCAGACACTGCTCCTGGCAGCAGCACATTGTCTAGCAGCACATTCCCAACAACAGCCCACTGCTCCTGACCTTGCTGGAATGCAGACCATGACTGGCAGGACTATGTCATACAATAGGAAATTTCTCTTCCAGTTTATTAATGACAATCTGAGATCTGTGATGTCTACTCTAGTCCTTTAATACACATGTGTATAACAGTTGAGGTACATCATCCTTCAATTCTATTTCCTTTCCAAAAATTATTTTTTTTTTTTGGCTCTTGAGCTTCACTCAGCACAGGCCACTGAAGGTGGTTTCCAAGTGGCAGTTCTGCAGCTGTCTCCTACGATTTGCAGTAGTTMATTTTCCTGCTCAGCTCTGCTCCCYAGAGAAAAGACTGGCTGCASTATGGGTTACCCATCAGCCTTGGACCACACCTCTGGACACAGCCACTTCTCACCTATCTGTACTCACCAGGCATATATGGAAGCAAAGATCATTCTTCCTGTGCAAACAAACCTGCAGGAGTAAACACCATATCCTTGGCTCATCCTGCTTGTGAGTCACTCCTTGTTGATGGGTGGTGGTTTCAAGTGTGGGATTGTAGCAAGGAAACTACTTTGTTTCTGCTTGCTTTTATTCCATGAAAAGAAAATAACTACCATACTTAGCATTCTCAAATCTCTGTACAAGCTAATCCTTGCAACATTCCCATGTGGTAGGCAAGTATAGTCAAACATATTTCAAAAYATGTGGAAGGCAGGACACAAAACAATAAATCATCTCCTCAGGACCTAAAGGTAAGTAAGGATCTGAATTCAGAAGTAGTATCTTATGTCAGTCAGACATAATGGACTAAGACAGACTTCTTAAAACCTTTCTCAAACACCCAGTTACTAAAAATAAGACAGTTAAAATAGTAAGAGTAGTATAGGCTGTGGATCCAGCTGAAGCTTCAAAAACAATGCCYGCCTTCACATCAGGGGATGTTTGGGTCCAGAGCATAGAGCACAGTATGGAGCTCAGCTTTATGTCTTGCTCTGATTTTATAGTGCTGTTAAGATGCTGTTAAAATTTACAGAGAACTAAATATAAGGAAACTGCATAGAACAGCTTACAATTGTTTTCATTCCACTCTTGCTTCATTTGTCACACTGGTCTSATAGAACCACCATTGTCCTTCACCTCTTGCCTCAGATCTCTTTCCCAGTTATTTCCTCTACTGTTAAAAATTTCTCCTAGCTACTTAACCTTTTCCYTTATCTAAGAAACTCTTTCTCAACATCACCCACCTCTTTAAGTCACTTAACTGATCCCACATCTGCCTATTTGTTCCTCTCACCGTGTTTCCACTCAGGAAACATTCAGCTTCTTCACTTCCTGAAGCATCTCGTCAGGGTATCTTTCCACTTGCATCCCTACAAATAAGGCCAAGGGAAAGAAGGGGAAGAGGACTGTGAGTTTTGTCTGAAATTGTTATAAGAGGGAGTTGGGAAATGCCAAGCAGACTATACTGCATCCTAAGACGAACTGGTATGGCTTTACTTTTGCCAGGGAAAAGGCAAATGAAGTTGACAAGAAATAAACACTTGGCTATCTTGACCCATTTTAAGTTAAAAATTATCATACCTGGTTTTGCAGTATGATTCTGCATAAGGATGTCATTCCATTTTAGAATCAGAGATAGTTTTGACCTTACAACTATTTTGTGCAGTTTTGTTTACATATTTAATGTCAAGGTAGATTCATTTAAATTTAGTATATGCAAGCACAGTAATCTGGAGAAATTGTAACACACAGAAAGCATAAGGTTAAAAGCCATTTTAAGATTACACAGAATTTTACTGAATGTTTTGGAGCTTCTCCCTTTTGTTCTACACTTAAGAATGACCACTTCATTCTTTAGAGGGCCAAAATATATGATATATTAGTTATCTTTATAAAAAGCATGTACATATGTGCTTGCATGCATGATTGTGCATTTGCATGTGTCTTTTTCTGTGTGGGGAGATAGATAGGCATGACATTTGTGGAAATCATCCTGTTTTTAAAGTCTACATTGTTAGTATTGAATAATTCATTCTAGAAACCTCTCCTTCACAAAGAGTGAAATTGTCTTTCAGAAAAGCTTTTTCAGCTTTCTCATTTAATTATGAAATTGAAACATCTCTCCTTCCAGATATTATCCTGGCAAGAAATATCTGTTCACTAGTTCCCAGGCAAGCACCCTAAGCCTGAATGAACAAATGGGTTTGGAAGGAATGATTGCWAAGGAAAGCTCGATGTATCTTTGACAGCTGGATTACTGGTTTATACCTAGCTGAGTGTGTCAGCCACTGAATGATATAACAGATTGCCAAAGCAGCAGTTTTCATTGGCACTAAATTTAATTTTCTTGAAACATTGCTAGAAAAAGCAAGATTCTGAGCACTGCCATAATTTACACTCAAGTTAACAGAACTAATTATCTTCACTTTCATTCTTTTCCATGTCTTCTTTATGTTCCAGTAATCTCCTAATTAATAGTTTATTTGCCTAGGTTTGCAAGGCCTTTGCAAATGGAAAACCAAGCATGTTGAACAAAATATTCCGAGAAGTTCTAATTCAGAAGAAACTAACTTCACAACTCCATCTGTGAACTGTTTCTAGTTAAAGAAAGAAATTTACATTCTAAATGTGAAAAYCTCAGACTTCAGATATCCGTATCTGAACTTAAGAAATGGACAGCTGCTCCAGGAAGAGATCCAGGGATGGCCATGAATAGTCACTGGGAATATCTCTAACACATCAGTCCAAATATCCAACCCACAGCTGAGCTGAGCTGCAGAATGCCTGGTTGTTAACACCATAGTGTAAGCAGGGGGGGATGTCCATGGCTCAGGCACCTGTGGCAGCAGAAACAGGCAACATTAGGAGACAGAGCAGAAAGTTACAGAGATGATGGTTTGACACACACAGGCCCCATAACTGCTGCAACAGTCAATGGTCTGAATACAACCCACTCTGCTCCAGTAACCTGAGGAACAACAGCAGGCTCCTTTTCAAGGAACCAGCATGGAGAGAGAAAGAAAGATGGGGGACTAAGGGGGTGGGAAGGGAGGGYACCAGGAATGCCACAGTGATAAGCAGAAAGATCAGGAAATTATGGCAATGAACCGGCTGTGAGAGCATGGAAGGAAGCTGGGAGCAAGTGAGACTGCTTTTATTTAAGTAATTAAAACTCAGAAAAGTTAAAAAATAAATGTGGCCAAGTTTCAAGGCATTATTTTAAGCTTACTATCAGATGTAGGTTATTCAAATAGTCCAAAGTTTCTTGCTCTGCCCCCCAGGTCACTCCCTGGATCTGCAGGCTGCTCCATTCAGAGGGCTGCTCTTTATTCTCCAGATATGGAGGTTGTAGTGAACAGAAAAACCTTTTGTATAGTGAGAGCTATTTAATTGCAACATATCAGTAACAGATAAGCACCTACACAGATATTGCCATGCTTACAACACTGTGCAAGACTTAACTAATTGCGTTAAGTATTATTRCCTCCATTTTGCACATGAGGGCATAGGGCAGAGACAGGAAATTCCACACCCAAGATGACAAAGTTCACAGGGTTCAGAAGCCTTCGACCATACTACCTTTGCATTTTACAGATCTGTTTACTAAAAATACAGAACATTTTTATTTACGAAAGATGAGGATTAATAATTTACCTGGGCCATTAGACCCTTTGTACCTGGTGTACAGTAGCATGCAYTGCAGTGTTTGAACGTTTTACAGAGAATTGACAAAGCTGGGGTTGGCACGCGATGCCTCAGGCCACAGCAGAGCCATGACTCCCAGCTGGCAAAGGCACAGACATGCTGGGGATACCTGCAGGGGGATGTTTTTAATGCAAAAAACTGCATTTAAAGTGTGGTTCCTGTCCCAGGTAGCAATGGTGATTGCAGATTATGTCACTCCGTGATCTGCACTGTGCGAGGCTTAGCTGGACCTGTCTGCTGCATAAAGAGGATTATGAGTTTAAATATGTAACACCCTTTTGCTTTCTTCTTCCACCTTCTTACTGAACTGCATGCAGAAGCCACTAAAAGTATMTATTTCCAGTTATCTGTGTTAAAAGATGCACTGTGCATCGACTGCATTGAAACAAACTGCTTTATTTCATTACCACATGCTTCCCCATAAATAAATCAATTCTTTTGATCTTCTTAGATCAAAAGAATTGTCTTCTGTGTTCTAATTCATCTARTTTGCTCAGCTGTTTGCTTTCCTGAAGTCTTAAAGGACTTCAATACTGTAAATGGCTTGTACGTTATTCACTCTTCAAGAGGCCAATACRTTCCAGTCAAACAAGGACTTCTGATGTGTATCTATATATTAGTTTGTGCATATGTGTGACAAATGACTCTGCAAAGGACATTTTTATTATGGAAAGTAAAACCCTAGCTTTTTTTCTTCATTACTTTCTTTTTTCATCATATTGAAAGCCTGATTTCACCAAATGTTTAGTTACTTCTCTTCAGAAGTTCCAGCTTCCTGCAGCCTGAAATTTGCCACCTCACTTGAATTCAGCTCCTCCAAGTCTGTCTGTTTGAAGTCATTCTTAAGTCCTAGGTACTTTCTAAAATCACTAGATTTTAATARACCTTCTTGAATATTCAAGGTTATGTTCCTTGCCCTCTAAAGAACAGATGCTGCAGAAATTTTTATTACAGGCATTTTCATCAGGATCATTCTTTCTTTATTCTCTATGTAATTTTTTTTCTCTTCCTGTTTATTTCTAAGGCTTATAAACATAGAGGTGAATGCTGACTATTTGCATTCTAGCTTTARTAAACCAGCACTGACAGGTTGCTGAATCTATCTTGTGATGAGTCTGATACCATGGTGGTGAGATAACCATTCAAATCATTATTTATGCATCACAAAATGGAAACAGGACCTAGTGTGTAGTGTAAGAAAATGGGTGGGAGGGAAAGCAAACATCTTCCAGGCTCCAAAGCGTCTCAGCCATGACTTTGAAGAAGCATGTGAGACTGTACCTAACCTTTAGAAATGGCCCTTATGCAGCAGCACTTGTCTGACAGGTCTCCGTATTTCATACAACATAGTAAATAGTGAGTTTGTGACTACAACTTACAGACAGTTGTGAGAAGCTGTGGGATTCTGGAGCTCTAAGCAGACCAGCCTCAGATGGAAGTGAAGTTGATAYTGTGCTTTGGAAATTATAGGTGCTGTTTAGTACTAAGTTTAGGAGGCTGGTTCTCATGGGAGGTTTTCGATGTTTACGTGTCTGCACATCCACACAAAGGGCCCCTCTCAGTATAAAATCAGACTACGACTGATTACAAGCCAGGAATTCRCAAGTGGAACTGAATGAATAGTGAAGTAAATGTTTGTTTGCAGACTGTGATTGGATGGAAAAAAAATACACAATTGTTACCTGAATCTTTACAAAAAAAGTCAAATAATACCTACACTAAGAAAATTGTGGTGCATGATCACCTCTGATGATAGACTGTCAGTCACCTGAACTTCTTAGTTTTACAGATTATTTCTGTGGAAATAATGGAAATGTGTCCGTGTTCATTATACTTTCAATCTATGCTTTATTTTATTAAACTTAATTCAGAGTGGCATAAAATATGCCTCATTAAAAAAAA
>CADDXX010000042.1:1109668-1124011 GCA_902810485.1 Alauda arvensis
TWWTTTTTCTTTTATTATAAAGCAAAATTTATTGAAGTATTTATATCTTTTCYATCAGATACCCCTAATCACTTAATGTTCYGTATTTTAAAAATTATACCAAACCYGTTTATCAGGTTTCTGCTTATGATATGCCAGCAAATATGAAAATATGTAAATCTCAGCTGTTCAGTGTATGTAAGAAGAGAGTAAACTCTCTAATACCCAGACAGAGAAGTAATTTTGGTTTTAATAWGCTATGTACATGGTGGAAGGATGCTGTCTGGAAACAATGAAATTTTTAAGCCTTGGCAACAGCATATTGCTGTCCYGTACTAGTTACACATGCTTGCTGTTGCAGATGACWGTCTCCTTTCACCCTGGAAGAAAGTGATATTAAATCGAGGGGATTTATATGCARAAGGAAAAACATGCTAGCTTTTCAGTTTTTTCCACTAAAATATGTAGATATTTTAGTRGACTTGCACTGATCTTTGTGCAAATGTTTGCATTCCAAAAGCAGCTGAAGAACTGAGTAATCTTTGCTCAAGAAATTGGTCTGATCATAATAAAGAGATATGGTGTTAAAGAAGAGCATTAATGGAGGTGTATCAAAATTTAAACATTAATGGATGAGTGCCAAAAGATTTGGCTCCTAATTTTGACTTTCAATTCAAGYAGATGTGATAAAAATTTTAGGACTTTTCAAAAAAAAAAAAAAAAAGGTATTTTCTTGAACTACTTGAACTACTTGAGTATACATACTATAATTTCTGTTCAACATCTCAGCAAAAAATTTAATTTTTAGTAACAAAAAATTTCCTGTTCTCAAGTAAGGTGGCCCAGGAGASTATGTGAAAACAGAAATTAACCAAGATTTAGGTGATTCTGGTGAATCCAGGTGTCCTTGCACATGAACATAAAAAACATGAAGAAATGCTATGAATGAACCCTATTATGAGTCTCTATGAATGGTGTACATGCTGCAATTACTGCTAGATTTTTTCATCTGAACTATTAGTATAATAAARTTCACTCAAATAGGTCTATTTTCATGCACAGATTATCAGTGTCAAATATCCTTTTCTTTTCAGAGAGTTTTGGCCCAGTCAAATCTATCCAAATGTAAAATCAGATTTTCAATACTAAGGAAACCTTTATTGAATTGGCCATTTTTTCAGAGAACAGCTTCTGTTCCGGCACTCACAGAGATTTGAAGCATAAAACAAGAACCCCTCAATCTCTTGGATGTATATTTCAAGGCTTGGGCTGAAGGTTCCCAACCTCTTGTGTAACAGAGGATCTCAAGTGAGGAAAAGGCTGAAAAGAAATGCAATTAGCATTTGCTATTTGGATGGAAGTGTAGCTAAGTGAATGCAGCTTGTGGATGCTGAATTCCTGAAGAGCATCAGGGAGAGCACAGGACTCTGAGGCCACAGAAAGAAATTAGTTCCTCTGCTTTATTTGAGGATACTTGCAAATGAGAAAAAAAAACATCCACATAGCAGACCACCATAGCCCAGCAAAACAAGACTTACTAAATATAAGGCAAGGTTCCAGACAAATAACAGCCATAAGGAATRGAGGATTACTATAAAATATGCAAGACATTATCCTTCTGCAGGTATTGTGTTCCCACATGTCTGCTGCATGCCATACTACAAAATATGTCTGTTTCCATGAACCCACTCATAAAGGCTTTTGCTTTGCTGATTTTTCAAGTTAATGATAGTCAAGGYACTTGGGAGAAAGATTTATGCCAGTGATGCACAGGTTCAGCAAATTGTCAAAGAGTTCTGCTGTGCAATTAATCATCTTTTCTCCATTACAATTTGTAAGTGCCAAGCATATACACAAAACCATTTTTATAATATAGTTATCATGGGTACATAAGTAGTATATGAATCATGTATAAAAAAAAAATACAGAGTGCTAGCTACCACATRGATTTGTAACTCCTTCTCTGTATGAGACAGCCCCCCAAAAATTGTGGAGGCTGTCACATTTAACAGTCATCATGTTTATGATGCTACTTTAGGCAGAGCTGCATCTCTGTTATATCTGTGCTTCCCAGGCAGCTTCATCTACWATTATGCACGTTAGATTTTCAGGGTTTTTAGAGGGAAACATCTCCAGTTAAAAGAAAATKAAAAAAAAMCCCACAAACCAAAATTCTTGGGCTACTGCATGGCCATCCCTGAAAGATTCCTTGATACAGAAGGAGCTGAGCGCAACCTTTTCTCAGTGGCTTCTAAGAGGTACTTTGGCAACCCAAACCTGTTCTTTGAGAAACAAAAGAAGCTTTTCTCCTCTTTCAAGGAGAGGTAATCTTATGGTCCAACCCCCAAAAACAGACTTCTGARTGATGTRRATTCTTGGGTYAACCTAAGCCACCTGCCTGTCTCTSTTTCTCTCTSTTAAATATTCTCAGAGTCGAGGTCCTTRTTGCTCTACATCAGTATAGGCTCAGAATGCAGTTTCCTATGAAGTATATTAATAAGTAAAACTGCAGACTGGATATCCCAACAGTCACAGAGGAATTCCAGGGGAARCAGATTCATCTCCAAAGGTGTTGGCACTGTGAATGTTCACATCTTACTCTCTTCCATCAGCTTCCCTCTTCAAGGGTTTCTGTGAGAACTGTGCTCATTTTAGAAGTCACACCCTCAATAACCTGTTGCAATTCTTACATGCAGTTTCTGTTTTGGAACTCAAGGAAAAAATATCCGGATTATTAGTGTTTATTATGCCAATAACTTTTGGTAGTCRGTTTTATAATGTGTATACTACAACATTCCACTCAGATCAAAGAAAACAAACTGCTCTAATTGGGTTTTGAGATCAAATACTCCAAACTTTACATTCACTGAACTACATGTGGCTTAAATTATCTATATTGTACAATCMTGGACTGCATATTTTGTGCTATACAGTAAATAGAGAACATGTGGTTTGGAATGTGTCTACTTTATRTGCTAGTGCTCACAGAAACCAACAGGATCACCAAAATGCACTGTCAAGAGCCTAATAAAAATTGATTGTGATTTCCAGACTCAGACCTCATGTGGACAGACAACAAGTCATTGGGGTCTGTGGGTGCTAAAAGCAATGTTGAACCTTTTATGTGAGGCTTCAAACCCAAGTAGACAAGTGAATCAAMATAGCACAGGGCAAATTCTTGTCTCTATCCTTAATKTATTAAATTMCTCTGAAGTATGTGAATATCAGAATATRTGCAAGCATGGGTATTTAAACTGCAGAATTCTGCAGCTCTTTGCTTTAGCCTTATTTTTTGTACAAGAAATAGTGTGTTCCCACCTAGATATAGATGGGGGTTTATATTTATGCCAATATAATAAATTGATAGCATTCCTTTTTATTTTCTTTTTTTTTTTTTTTAAGTTATTTCTGTTCCCTCAGAAACATCTCTGGCCACAAATTTGCAAAGTCATTTTGAAATCCTCCAAATGAGTGATATTTCAAATATTGCAGGAAATGTTTGATTATTAAAGTAAGACAGAATGTAAAGCTTGGCACAGAGGGACTATATGAGTGCATTTAACTGGTTTTCTCACTTTTCAGCACTTTTGGCACCAATAAACCTTCAGGCACATTTGCTAGAGAGCTGTCACTAACTTGTCTCACAGTAACAACCTTCACAGCTGACTACAGTGAAATCTTTTGTCAAAGCTTCTACTGACATGTGTTTCTTGATGCTGCACTCTTTAGAAAGAAGTGTAACAGCAACAGAAAGACTTGGKATGTTTCTGAAGAGGGAATGCAGAGGGGGATACACAGCTGTAACTGGACATCTGCTGGTACAGCAGGGTAACATTAATGTGAGAGATGAATTCCTCATTTTCATGGYACATTATGCAGGAATTAACCATAAAACCAGCACTGCAAAAGGCCAAATAATATCCTAGGTCATGCTGTCTATTCTTGTAATATTAAAAAAAAAAAAAAAAAAAAAAAGAAAAAATAAAAAAAACAAAAGCAAAACCCCACAAAAACCAACGAAGACCAGAAAACTGATGAAATCTTTCCTAGAAAGAGTTTATTTTTCATGTGTTCTTATTTTTGAGCTAGCAAAAACCTAGCAAATAGCAATTTTCCAGTACTTTCTGCAATTTGAGTTGGAGGAGGATATTGTGTAGGAGGTTGGTATGTTTAAAAGAACTGCAGCTACACTCACCAGCAAGCAGGCTTGATTCTCAGAATGATCACTCCCAATATCTGCTGGTTTCAGTCGTGATGCAGGTGAAATGTTCAAGTATCCTACAGTCAGATGAACACTTTGTGTCCTTGKACCTAAACAGAGAGAGCACTTCAGCATTCCAGCAGAGCCTGAGGGATTCACCTGGAGAGAACAGAACTGACCAAAGCAAATACTCAGCCACTTTCAATAGTTAGGGATGTGCTGCTTGGCTGCAGTGTTAGATTCACTTAATTCAACCTGTGGATGGTTTGTCCTCTTAGCTGACAAGACTCAGATAAATCACCTGTTCAAGCCATGTGGGCACACAAGAGTCCATAAAGGACTTCAGGATAGAAGAAGGAAATGGTAGTTGTTTTCTGTGACCATGTCAGTGGTGTAAATAGAGAGATCCACAGCACTAAAATCAAATGGCATGGGCTTACTCGTGCCCTTGCCGTATAAGGCTCTCTCTCTGCATATCAGATTTTCTGGAGCTGGCCCAGCAGCCCTTCTGGCTCTTGACTGGTGTCTTTGGGACCCTAAGGCATAAATGCTATTCTATATGTGTCCATTAATTCCAAGGTTTCTAAAATGGTGTGAGGGCTCTGCTGCAGCCTGTCAGTCTGGCTGGAGCTGATAGTTGTTAGTTGACTCAGGGTGTGATTGGAGAGCATATTGTTTCTTGAGACTTTTGGGGTGGTCTTGAACAGACTGGTCTATAAAGCTTTTCTTTGAGAAGCCTTAGAAGCACACTGTGACTATTGCCTTGAGATAGTTTTCTGGAGTGGTCCAAGCCAGGGCCAGAGGGTGAGCTGACAGTTCAGCTACCTAAATGCTCACAAGGCCTTATGCCCACACACTTCTTCACCTGCTTTTAATCTGTAAATTTACTTYGTTCAGTAAAAAGCTGAACTATACCCCAAATATCATTTAATGACTATAATACTAAATGAGGAGGGCAGAAGGGTTCTTCAGTGGCAGGCAGGTGGAAGTATTTGTAACTCAAGAATGCAAGCAGGCAGATATGGCTAAATGATGTAGCCTTTTTTCTGCCATTTGCTCACAAGGGATTTATTCACTCTCCGGAAATGCTTACGTTCATGCATTCTTTTGTAATACATCWTTGTATGTATTTTCCTTACTTCCTCTCCTATTTTATTTTGTTACCAAAGGTTACTTACATGGAAACAGAAATATTTTGAGGGTTTCTGTTTAAATTGTTCTTTCTTCCTACGTCAGTGTTTTGCTCAAACTCTTTGGTTRTTCAAGCTGGATTGCTTCTGAGCAAGAGCATTCCTCACAGACAACTGTCCAACACAGAACAGGATAGCTCAGCTGTGACAGGGACGTTTACAGAGCAGAAGCTGAATGCTTGGCAACAGCACCATCAATCCCCCTACCTGCTTGGCATTTCCTGCATGTGTCTGAAGCCCCACAGTTCTAGGAGCACTTGAAATTCRGGAGAATTTGTCCAAATAATTTCAGCAGATATGGACCTACCAGGCAGTCCAGACCCATTTGGGAGTCCTCTGTTTCTWCTCCCTTCTGCTGCAGCTGGAGTGAGGCCAAAGCAACACGCAGCCAGGTGGGGGATGTGGGGGAAGGAGATGAGAGAGAGAGTCCACATGAGTGTCTTCATGTRCCTGGTTCTGTTCTCCAGGTAGTCAATTTTGTTTCACAATATTAGGCTTTTCCAGCCTTGTTTCCTGCTTAGGTCGAGCCTTTAGCAAAGGTAGAACTGTCCTTTAGCAAAATACAAGAGAAATGGTAATGGTCTTTTCCTGATATCTGCCCCTTGGCTTGTACTGTGTTACAATAGGTTGTATTAATATATGCACCTACTTTTCTTTGCTCTTTTCTACGGCAAAGATTGAAAGCCCAAAGTGTACTAGGTCAAATGCACTTGGGAGCAAACAGCAGTGCAGATATGGTTGGCATCCAGAGAAGCTGCAGGAGTCACACTCAGACCACCTGCCTACTGCACGTGTCAAAGCTGCTGCAGCACATAAATGCAAGGCAGCAGTGTGCAGCTCCCACTGCCTGATATCCAAGCTGCTACTGTGGGCCACTCTAGGCTAGGCTTCATACAGCAAGGCTTCATACAGCCCCCTGMATTGTTATTGGCTTTGAATTTGTCTTAATGCCTACAAAAGATAAAATACACTGAGCCTCCCTTTCTTTTCTCCAGTTTATCTTTTCATTTTATTGCTTTATTTCTTCTAAAAGTGAAGAAATTGCAACACCCCTTAGCTCAATTTGCTGCAAAGAAAACAGGTCTTTTATTTTTCTGTTAGCTAAAGTTTAGGTGTCTCTATAAATGTTTTCAGTAGTGATTTTTTAATTACACTATTCTTTTTTTTCTTTTTATTCTCTTTTTTTCTTTTAATTTTGGAGGTTATTGCTTCAGTTTTACAAGTGTGACTGTTTCTACCAGTAGTTTACTTTAGGAAATCTGAAGCATGTAAAGGCTTCAGTGAGTCCTGCTACCTTTGTAGCCAAATGGCTTATAAAATCCTGATTTAACTATACAAAAGCTCCCTTTAKAGTCCATGGGAGGGGAAAAAAGAGAAAAAAGAAGAAAGAAAGAAAAAAAAAAGTRTGTCTGAAAGGAAACCTCTATCAATTACAGAAATAGAAGMATGGCTGCTAGACTATAAACCAAATTTTTAGTTGGTTAAAAGAGAGCCATCATTTTAAAGAAATCGGACAATGCAGCAGTTTTGGAAACAAAGATGAGGAAAAAAAGGAGGTTGGTTACTGAAGAAAGGCTTTGGTTTAAAACAATTGCCCAGGATCTGACTGCAGCTTTTAGATTAATGCATGTAAATTTCATTTAGAAATAAGTGATTTTGTAGGAAGAAGGAATTCCAGGAAAGAGATATGTGCAAAATTCCCATGAAGCTCTCTTGTATTTCTGAGATACTTGACTACACACAGAGTAATTCCTCTTCAAAYATGTCCCTAGTCTTTTGTTCCCTCTCGCAGTACAAGGTAACAGTCTTAAACAGGATCATGACTGTTGTGAACCTAGGAAGATTGACATGAGACATTTCATGCAGCAGTCATCCTGGGATTTGGAGGTCATRCCAGATGATCAGTTGTCTCTCTGTGTCCCTACCAAAAATATTTCCGATTTTCTAGAACAGTTAATTGCTCCCATGAGCAGTACAATCAGACCAAGACAGACTTTCTACGAAGTAAAAGGCAGTGCAGCAAGTGCAAACATTTGTTTACTGTTGTTGTTATTATTGGCTYATTGTCCATCTGGTTTTGACCCTACCTTCCTTCATACTCTTCCCTCTCCAATCTTCTYATATTGGCTTGCTGACTGTACAGATCTGTACCTGGCCCTTGAATCCTGTGGTGAGAAGACACCTCTGTGCCACATTCTGGCCGTTCCTGTATCTGTTCTGTCTGTGCTGTATCTTTCTATCCCTTTAAACCAGGGAAGTGAGAAGTAGMAATGAAAAATTATGCTTCAGGAAAAACTCAGCACCCAAAAATGTGCCTGATTGTGAGTACTCAGTCTGGAGTTAATTCTTTAGCTATTTTTGCCTGCCCCACCATGGTGTCTTCTGACCTCAGAAGCCCCAAACATACTGAAATACTGTTAATCCTTTCTATACCCAAAACTACCTAGCAGCAACATGAGCCATCCAAAAAATGTTATGGATTAACAATACATCCACAATACTCTGCTTCACATACCACTTAAACATAAATAAAGGGACAGTGTGTTTGAATACCAGCTAGTGAACATTCTAGAGTCAAATAAACAGAAATCTYCAAAAGAAATTGTATAAATTGTATATACTTTCATATTTGAATGTTAATGGTTTCATTTCTAGTAGAAKAATTGATTATGCAGATTTGATTTATTGTTAGCCCAGCTCAATAGTATTGATTTAGGTATTGAGCATACTATGTGCCACTGCAGTTTCTGTTTCCCTGAAATAATTTGTTTTGATTGATTACATTTTTACTGTTTTAATGATACCAGTCATTATGGTTACTGGCATAACACATGCAAGCATAATATACTGGCCTTTATTTCCTGAGCCAGTGTTATGCCATGACTCAGGGTTATCAGATGCCATGCTTTGTACTGTTCTTGACCCTGAAAGTCAGCAGTGAGCACCCACTGTTACACCAGCTTCTTATTTTTGGAAATCAARTGGAAATCACACATTCATTGCCAGCTGATACAGCCAGTTAATACAACTGATAGGGCAGGGAAAACAACTCACAAGTATCAAATAAGACAATGTTCTCCTCCTATTGTGGGACATATCAGGTAAATAACACTTCAAAATCCCAGGTCTCCCCTGGTCGTCTTCTGAAAATGTTCCCCTMCCCAACCTGACTACTGCCAGGAATCTGACCCTGGACCTTCACATGTTGGTTATTCATGTCCCTTTGCCTTTTCAGAGGCTGGGAGGGAAATGTGACTTTTACAGGCAACTACACTGTGTTCTGGAGAATAACAACAAACAAATTGTGAACTTTGGTATCTTTCCATTGTCCTCTCACTATCATATCTATGAAATGAGAGTACACAGCAGCTCTGCCCACATTTGCAGGGCAAGTGAGAGAGGTATTATCTTAACAGACTGCCATATACTCTGTCTTTGAAAACTAGTATTGTTTGTACATGACCTAGAACTATTAGTTTTAGCATTAAGGGCAACCAGCTTGACCAGATATCCCTTGTCTTCTGATAACCTCACATCACCAGCTTATGCAGCCACTTTCTTCACAAGACAAGGAATCCTCAGATACTTTTGATACAAGTCTCTGAACTGATGATTTTTGATATTCTCCGTATGGCTTTCTGGTAATTAGCTGTCTTTTCCTTATTTAGATCAAGAGTACAAGGTCTGCTTAGGAATTGCTGKTTTTTTCTTGGCAAAATTTCAGGGTTTTTTCAAAATGGAATCACTTCCTCTTGATTGTATTATGCACCTGCCCTCAAATTTATTGCAAGCAGGTATTTGCCCTTGTTTCCTAACTCTCTGTGGGTTTTATCAGCTGCGCCTTGCCTGCTCTTAAGCATTTTACTTTAAGGGATACAATCTTCACTGCAAACCTTCCCTTCTACCTGTTCTGAACAACATCATGTGTGTTTCTTGCAGGGAATGCTTTGCTTTGATCTTTTTGCCAGTTCTAATGCTTTTGATTTGATCTGTAATTATTCCCTATAACAACTGTTTCAGTTCATGTGTCTCAGCTTTAATATAAGGGTGATTAAGTGCTCAGTGATCCTGCTTGGCAGCCCCCTTCTAGTAACGAAGCAYACCATTCCCTGACAACATTTTTACAAAAGTCCAAATGTTCTTAAAGTCTGCAATGATTTTAGGAATATATGCCCTTCTTTGTGTTCCCAGGGTGTGAAGTGCTGACACCACCCCCCCCCCCAACAAATACCCATGTGAAACTCTTCTGGGCTTTACAACCGTGCTTGCTTTGCAGTGCAATCACTTTTTCTTGAGCTGCTTTTCTTAGTTTGTTTTTAAACACTGAGGGAGTGGTTGTGTAACAYGAGTGCTCATTTAGAGAGAACTACATGTCCTGTTTTTCCCAGCTTCTGATGGACCAAGATTGCTGAAGGTTATGGCCCTCTCACATGACATGAAAAACTCTACTGCCWTCTGTAACACTACTAAATGCTATAGATGGAACATCGCAATGAATTGAATTAATTACGKTTTTCTGATTTTGTCAGCGCGTTTCTAGAGTTGTAGCTCATACTTTACCTTCAACACAGAATAAATATTTGTAAGTTACAAATGGAAATTGAATTTATGCAGCTTTTAAAAGGCACAAAGGTATAATGTAGAGACAAAAATTATTCTTACTTTTCWTGCCTTTTTTCCTGAAAAGGGTTTCATCTTTCAAAAACGGAGAGAGAAACGCACTTTAAGGGTGCTTTCCCTTTCAAGATTTGTGAAAATACAAAATTATTTTACTTTAAATTATAAATCAGAAGCACATTTCAATTGAATATATATTTAAGCAAATAATAAATATCTTTATGCAGAGCTATGCCGAATGTATAGATTAAGGTATTGATATGCATATATATATTTTTAAAAACCATTTTGTATTTATAATAATTCTAAGGCAGATTTCACTGGATTGACTTTATACTCTTTACAGAGAAATAATTTTTCCAAAGCTGCAAATCTTTTTGTTAACATTTTCAAACACCATCAAAGGGGAAGCTACGCATTCTAACTTTGATACAGTCTTCTTTTTTTTTATTCCTCCTCAGCTGCAGCTACTGATTCCTTCTGTTGATAAACCCTTTTTTCAAACATGATCAATGGAAATTAAAACAGACACTTATTTCAATATAGKTTTATGAGAGCATGATAGGTCAAGACAAATAGATGTTAACAAGAAATTATATTGGATTAATAGTACCTGTTCTCATAGATGAATTCCACGTTTGCCTCTCAGCAATCAAGAAAAATTAATCACCTCTTATATATTCTAGACATTTCTACTTGTTCTATTCAAAGGAAGACAAGTCAGCATTTACTGTTATTGAATTTTTTTCATTGGTGCTGAATATTTCCCTCTGTGAAGACTGTAGAGTGGGAGTGRGAGTTGTAGGTACAGCCAAAATTCTTTATTACCATTGTTATTGGACTCAAGGAAAACAGACACTGCTTTTGAGGGGCTTCTCTCTATYATCCTTCTCCACAGCCATATGATCTTCTCCATGTAAGGCAGCRAACCCTTTCCCATACCCTGCTGCACTCAGGAGATGGTCAGAGGTGTTGRAGTTGGCTGTGTATGTACTCTTTACTCAAAGACATGGGGGGCTTTACAGGTTGTAGCAAACCAGGGAAGAGGGAAGCTACATCCTGTCGCACTGCTACACGAAAGAATGGCACGACACAGAAATCATGAGGGAAAAGAAAAGAAAGATATTTATTCAAACTCAGGGATATTATATACAAAAGGAAAAKGTTCTAATTGGTGTCCCCACCTCTACACACACACTAGCTAATACACATGCTTGTCAAGGAAATCCATCTCACTAGGAAGAATGTAAACATCTAAGCTAGTTAGAAAACAACACCTGTTATTTACATGAAAAACCATGGGAAAACTGACTCCAAACTACAACTTATCAGAAGGCTTAAAAATTCAGGGTGACAACATCCCAAAGAACAAATACAGGTTTCAGTCTTCTTATGGAGAGCAAAACATTGAAACTCAGAATCAGAGCCCACTTCAGCAATGGAGAAGAGACCACTGAGAGGGGATTTTGTCACTGCGTTCAARTATCTTAAGGGCGGGTGTAAAGAGGATGTGGCCAGACTGTTTCAGTGGTGCCCACTGACAGGAGAAGGGGCAACAGGCACAAACTAAAGCACAGGAAATTCCATCTGAAGATGAGGAAAAACTTTACTGTGAGGATAGCAGAGCACTGGAACAGGCTGGCCAGAGAGGCTGTGGAGTCTCCYTCTCTGGAGGTATTCAAGCACTCAYGTGGACAYGATCCTGTACAACCTGCTCTAGGTGGGCCCTCTCTAGCARTGGGCATTGGACTGGGTGGCACAGAGGTCCTTTCCTCTACCATTCCATGATCCTGTGTGTAACTGATGAAATGCTGGAACACACATTGTTTTTTAAGAGGCAATTATATGGTAAGTGCTGTGCTTCAAGGCCATCTCTGTTGTGTGTTCATATGGCTCTCAGCACAACAAAGTCCCATAACAGGAGCCTGTAGATTTACAGTCTKCTGTGATGGACAGGTAATTATTCTCTTAATGACAAGTGCCTGAATTGTCCCATTGGTTTTCCCCTGAGTAAATACACAGATAATGTGCTGCTCCARTCATTCAGAGGCATGGTATCAAGGGCAGTTAGCACTCCAGACAGGATTTCAAAATGTCCAAGAGGAAAAAGGAGTGTGTTTAAGGACGCACACGGGCCAATTAAAAGAGCGGGTACAGATCATGTCTTGCTGGTCCTGGTTTTTACAAGTTTAATGTAAGAGCAGATATCATGACCACAGAGTTAGTACAATATTGTAAAATAGTGGCCACACATAAATGTTTCCTGAGAAGAGCTCAAAGACCCAGCAACGGCTTATGTTTAGAGGAATTCTCAGTCAGTCTTCAAATTTTACTTTTGCAGAAGSTGATGTAAATCTCATATCCATCTTTTTGGTGAAAATCTGGATTTATCTCCATTTTCTTGGGAGCTTTTCTTGTTAGGCAAACTTGCAGATCAATCAAGTATGGATATGTCTARTACTTCGACTAGTTTTGCCCTTTGTGGAATTCTACCTCCTATTCTACCTTCAGCTTTTTATAAGCTTTATAAAACATATCTTCTCTTCAATGGAAAGAAAGGAATTTCAGTTCTCTTTCACAACTCTTGTGCTTCTGCAATCRTTTTGTCCCAGATTCTTGCACCTCACCTTCCCATTTATGGCCTGTTGTTAAGAGTCACAGAGGAGCCTTTTCACCCACTTTTGATACTAATGCAAAGCTTGCTTTCCCCACTTTTTTGTAACCTTCCTTCTTTCCACATCAGATTCTTGCTTCTGTCTTTGAGGTCATATGATTCTGTCCTGTGCCCAACCTGGTTTTATTTTTTTTCTCCATTTCCCACTTTTTCACTTTCTTAGCCTCCTTCCAAACTGCTCTTCAGCTTGTTCATGTTAATTTCTTATGTGTTTCAAACTGTTTAAAATTCAGATGGATAGGAATTTTGTCTTCTTACAGTTGTGAGCTGCTATTTACAGATGGAGATATAAGAAATATAAGTATTTATTAATGTTGTTACCATTTTGTCCCTTGCATAACCAGTCTTCTCTATTAGCAATATCCATAAGTTTTATTCCTCTTCCAAGCAGCAAATAAATGTAGATCATGAAAAAATGTTTTGTTCTACAAACCTCGCAGATTTTAACTTCTGAATTTGTCCTAAAGTGGCACTGTATGTTTTGATATCAGCTTTGCCAAGTTCATTCTGTAATTGCATTTATGTACAACCTGAATCAAGTTTAATTTGTCATGACTATTTTTATGTTCTAAAGTCATCCAAAGAATATTAATTTTCTGAGCAACCCAGCCACAGGTATTTTTCAAGTCATCCTTAATTGCTATTCAAGTAAAAATTCCCAATTCCTTTTGTACAGTAGCTCTCTAATGTCAATACATCATATTTAAAATGAAGATGGGTATGGGAAACAGCTACTTCTGTATAAAAAGACAGTAATCTGGTTGTTTGCAATGGCTGGTTTTAGAAGTTTTTCCCAAGTTCAAGCCAGTGTCTCAGATAATACTAAGCACATATACATTTTCCAATAACATTTGTTTACCTTTTTATATATGTGCATAAACAGGCAAGTTTGAGGTGAGCTTACAGTGTGCCTGCAAGCATTCTCATGAAATGTATGGACCCAGTCTGGGATTGCCTAACAGCAAGAGATATAGTCTTGGAGCTAAAATGACATCCTTAGCATTTTACTAGCTGTCTTTCTAAATCTATATTTGGTTAATACCTATGCCCTCTTGAAACTGGCAGGGAGATTTTTGAGTGGGCATAGTGCCACCCCAACAGATGGTCACAGGCAAAGGCATGCCAGAGAACCAGTTTGTGCCTCGTGTTCGAGTATTAAGTGATGGATTTCCATCCAAGAATGTCAAAATAGCAGTCAATGCAGAACATCTGAGCCTATGGCTAAAGGGATATACTGACTATTCCTGCTCAGAGCTGGATTACCTTTCAAAAATCATTATTGGAAAAAAAAACCCAAAAAACCAGAAACAACCTTCTCCAGCTGCGAAATTTTGGCACTAACAAATGAGGAGTAGAAGGAAAAGAAGTATTTAATGAAATATTTTAACAGCTTACTACACATTAAGCACCTGAAATGTCTCCAAAATAAAAACAGCCTTCTGAGTCATGGCTCAGTTTCCAGGGAATAGTCTGACTGATATCAGAAGCTGGACCCTCAAGTTACCCATCATGGTTGCCCATGTCTGGTTTTGCTTAAACAGCCCAGTCCTATCCAGGGTATGTCACACATCATGTCAATTTAAATTGGTACAAACTGGTGAATAACATTGTGCCAAGAAGGTTTTACTCATTTCTTATACTGACCTATGATGGAAGYAAAGACCTGAAAGAAAAGAAAGGAA